>JARCZZ010007194.1:0-22597 GCA_030323915.1 Brotogeris chrysoptera | reverse complement strand
CATGGTTTAGTGTGAGGTGTCCCTGCCCATGTCAGGGGGGTTGGAACTGGATGATCTTAAGGTCCTTTCCAACCCTGACTATTCTATGATTCTATCCAAATTCAGAAAAACTTACTTTTTTTGGATAAGGTTTTCATACTGGTCAGCTGGATCCAAAGCTTCATCTATTCCAGGATTCAGCCAATTATGCTTTAAAGTACTGTATAGAAACAAGGCAAGGAGGCAGTGATGCTTTCTCACTTTGTTCCCTGCCCCAATAAAACCCACCTACTCACCACAAATGATATCTCAGGAACTTCCCAAAATAGAAGCTCTCTCTGTATATATTTGTTGTTCCTGCCCAGCAGTGCTGTACCAATAGCTGTTTTTCTAGCTTACCAAGGTATGCAAACACTGCATTTCCCTTAGTGTCCAACTTGGAGTTTATTGAAGTACGCTTGATTATTTTTCCAAAATAAGGAATCCCAAGTAGCCTAATATTTATTTTTTCTCCCTCTAGCAATGCACAGATGGCTATGAATGGGATCCTGTTAGGCAACGGTGCAAAGGTACAGTAAATAATACTTAAAGAATACCAATGGCCAGTCTGTCTTTGAAAGTTATTATTGCACCCCCTGTTTCGGACAAGGAGGTGTGCTTGCATGTCTCATTGTCTTCTTTGTGTTAATGGCTCTTGCAGAAGGTTCGCCTGTTAAAAGCATGACTTGTGTTGTTGCTAACCACAGATATTGATGAATGTGAAATAGTCCCAGATGCATGTAAAGGTGGGATGAAATGTGTTAACCACTATGGAGGATACCTCTGTCTACCCAGAACAGCACAAATTATTGTAAATGAGAGAGAAGAAGCAGCAGCAGAATCCACTAGTGGTCGAAACAACGTCATTCGACGGACCCCAGCCGACCCTCACCGTGCCCCTCCAAACCCAACTCATCAAATCCAGTGTGCAGCTGGGTATGAGCAGAGTGATCACAACGTGTGCCAAGGTAAGCAAGCCGCCCTAGGTTTTCTTTTCAGGATGAGTGGAGTGTATGTAATAACAAAAGGAATACCTGGAAAATGATAGCCTAGAACTCTTGTATTTTACTAGAATGTACTGTGGCACCATCAAACTGGACGTGTAGATGCTTAAGACGCATAAATAAAGTACATGCATGTTGCTGTATTTCAAGGTACTGGAACTTGCAGTTTGTTTCATCTGTTTCACAGTATTGAGTAGAATTAGTTCTGTGTCTGTAGACTCTCAAAAAAACCACCCTTAATGCAAGTAAGCAACTCCAAACGCTTTGGGTTGTATTAAGTACGTCCAGGAGAGGCAGTGCTTTGGCTGAAGTAGGCAGCACAGCAAGTCATGTTATAGACAATTCGTAAAGGACTTGCAAAACTATGTATTGTTAGTAAATGAATGCTGAATGGAACAAAAAATGACCACTATGTGAACGTTTGCTTAGAGCAGACTGTAATGCAGAAGAACAGTGTTTCTACTACGTATGAGGAATACTGCTTAAGTAGTAGGAACCAATCATCTGAACACCTTGTGCTCTTCTGACCTCTATTGAAGTAGCTCTGTGCAGACCCTGCCAGCTTCCTTCCAGTCATAATCGAGCCAGTCTTTGAAACTATGGCAATGAAGAGCTTTCATCTGCGTATACATACACCACACACGGTGCCAAAATGCTCAGAGTATTAGCAATGTTAATTGTATGCATTCAGGACCCAGCCTCACAAGCACTACTGTAAACTAAGACTGTTTCATTTATTATTTTATATAAATTGTTTACTCTTCTACTTGCTGAAGTAACAAAATGCTTTGTCCGCTGTTTTGTTTCCTTTCACAAAAGATAGATTCTACTCCTTGGTCACAAGCTGGGGTTTCAAGCACGTTAGTGGGATACCCGTGCAAACAGAGGGCAAAACGTGACCCCATGGTTCATCCTTTCCACTTTGTGGCCTGTAGCAGTATAATCATATAAAATAGTACTTGAGTGACTATAATCAGGGCAAGCTATAATATACAGTGGTAGTTCCTTTCTCCCTGGTATTCGTGTATACAGAACATTATTTATCACTAGGAAGTAAATTCCCTGTCATTCTGAAGCACAGTAATCATCATGGAGGCTGGTTAAGTTATTTTTGTAGGCAAAGCCTCAGAGCTGCATTTCTGGCTTATCTGCTAATGTTCAACATTTCCGTCACTCCAATTCAAGAATGTCAAGCCAAGAACCTACCGCAGGAGGTCAGTGCCATGATCCCCTTAACCCTGAGCATTCACTTTGGGTTATCAAGGGAAAAATCAATGCCAAGGACGGCAAATAGGTTTTCTTTCCTTAGTTTAACATAGTGAAGTAGCAGCAGAACCAGGAACCTGTGTTTGATCTGAAACCTGGGTCAGATCTCGCACACCCTTCTTCAGGTGATGCTGCGTTATGGTGGCTGGCATTCATCTTCAGTGGTGAATTGCTATACATGCTTCAACTTCAGTATGTACCAGCAGCTTTGACTAAACAATGCCAGTAATGCTAGCAAACATGAGCAGCACTTTTGGTTCGATGGCTTTAGGTATAGAAATTGGGGATAGCATAAGAAAGTTTAACACCATGTAGTACCAATACCTTACGTTCCAAATAAAGGTCAAGAGTTGGGGTTAACTCAGATACCAACAACTGGTTGAGGTTTTTGTTTTGCTGAGAAGATTGGTGGTGATACATCACTATTACTTTACTCTATGCTCTGGCTTCCTGAACTTGCAACTAAATATTTATATCAAATCACCACTCTTTGGTTAATTTATAACAACAACTCACTGTTGTTATAGTACCAGAACTTTTAAACCCTCAGACACACGAACTATGGTGAAATCTTGGGCTTGACTGAATCAGAGTTTTGCTACTAATTTCCTCGTGCCAAAATTTCAATCTAAATGCAGAAAGCATGGGAATATTAGTGTTTAAAAGCTGAAATGTATTGTACTGAATGAATTCCAGCTGGAAAAAGGGTAGTGGACAGTGTGCTTGAAAGGAAGGATAAAAGACTTCTGGAGCACTTAAAGCGTGCGTTCGACTTCATGTTCTTCATGCTTAGCACTGCTGAAAATATCTTATGAAAGATAATCTTGATCAGCAATGGTCCCACTGTGGATTTATTTAATTATGGTTAAAAGACTGCGCTATGATAACTGCTCGAGGCTCCTAGGGAGTGTAACTTACACATATAGTCACACTTAAGCTTGTTTTATTGTTTAGTAAATCAAATATGAAGTCCAGCTCCTTCTAATTGTTTGCAGATGTAGGACATTTTCCTTCCAGTCCAGCAGCACTGAGGATTTTATAACCAATGTGAAAGTGTGGAGACCTCTGGTTAAAATAATAACATGCTCTGAGGAGCTGTATTACTGACATCATAGGAGAGCATGAGGGGCCTTCTGTTTAATACAGATGTCCACTCCCTTTTTAAGCATTGGATAGGGAGGGTATGGTAGGCCAAACACATGCATGTTGGTTTGGAATAAACATGCATAAATGACACTACTCCTGTTGGGCTTTAGGAGGCTTCAGTGATGTGCTGAGCTCCACTGTTGGGAAAAGCATGGTGCACTGTGGCTGGATCCTATTTCTATTGACAGGAATGAAAAACATTCAGCAAGGCACATGATTCTCTGCACTTCTTACTCTACCAAAACATGGCCATATGCCGGAGTTATAAAAGATACTTAATACCTTCTTAACTTCTGACCTGAAGAAAACAAGTGACAACTCTGATACTTCTCAGTGTTGAGAGTTTTCTGCCTCCAGTACGTGCTGTTATTTACTGGAGACCACACAGCACATGAAAGCCCCATTCAGATTGGACAGGGCTTGGAGCAAGCTGCTCTAGTGGAAGGTGTCCCTGCCTCTGGCAGGGGGTTGGAACTGGATGAGATCTGAGCTCCCTTCGAACCTAAACCATTCTGTGACTGTGAATAGCACAAATGCAGATTGATCACAAAGCCCAGTGCCTTGCAGAAGATGATTTCAAGGAAATTACTTCAGTTTCCTACAATATAAATCAGTTTTACAACTACCAGTGATCAGAAACACATTCTTGTGTAACTGTGTTGATGTCAGAAGTGTGGGTAGCCAAAATTTCCTGGGAAATTCTTAGGAATACTGTATGTGAGCAGTAAACTGATGAAAAGATGAGGGGAGGTTATTCTGGAGTAAGATCTCTTATGTAGAAAATGAGCAGAACCCTGAGTTTGAAAACACAGCTTCAAGTTAAACCACTTTAAGTGTGTCTTAAATTCCGAGTTTATGACCTTAACTAATCCCCCCTCGCCCTATAGTCAGTTCCCACTTCACTGTCACTGCTCAATTTGCCTTTACCTCTAAAGGGCTGCTGAATTGGTCTCTAAGTTAGATTCCCACATGTGGCAACTGCCACCACTCTAGGGAAGCAGCTCGAATGTTCTGACCTGTCATTGTGGGAGCATCATTCCTATTGGGAAGAGCAAAAAACAGAGTAAGAAATGCTTTTAAGCAAATTACTGAGATAGCTAATATTTGCAGCCACTTTTTGCCTGATAAAGAACCAATTGCTGCACTCTGTTGCCTGCATACGAGGTTGAACTGGAGTTCTAGTGTGTTGTTAGGCTCTCTGTGACTGGAGTCTGCTCCTATTGAACTCAAATGAAAATCACCCAATTAATTCAATTTTGTCAAATCCAGTCTGCAGGAAACCAATCCTAGGATGTTAATGACACTTGAATGAAAATAAGACTAAGCCAAGGTACCACCTAACCTGTAAACTTGAGGAGGGAAAAGAACTTTCTTTTCTTGCCTTCCTATCATGCTGGCAATACAAGCAAAGCAGCAAGCAAACATTCTTGCTCCTCAGCTGGATTAGCTACCTGCATTTCTCTGGTCTCTTTATAACCCCTTTGTGCTACTGCAACTGTAAAATACAGGTGGGAGACAGATGGTAATACAACATATCAATGATTTCTTATATGGAGAGAAAAATGCTTTTTTCCAGATAGTTCTGTCTAGACTTGATGGATGTTGGCTGCTTTTTTCCTTCTCTGTTGGGGAAGGAAAAGAATGAACTTGTTTTCTATGCTATGGTTATTTGTCATCTCAAAATCGTTTTAGGGGTCTCTTCATTGGTAGGGTCTTTTTTAAGCTCTCCAGTACTTTCCAAAGCAACTTATCTAGGCTTTTACCTTAAGAAGTTAACTTACTGTAAAGAAGTCAACTTCATGTAAGTAAGTTAACGTAGTTAACTTAGTGAAAATAAGCCAAATAAGCCTAAAATCCTCTTCTCTAGATCTCTCCTTTTTTTGAGGAGGGAGGTACAAGAGTGAGCAATTCATGGTGTTTTGTTTTCCATACAGAAACCCCTTTCTATTCTATGTATGTGTATATATTAGGAATGTGCAGCTAGCATATAAAGGACGTAAAAACTGGGTTAGTGCAGGTGCACTCAGCCTGGCCCTCTGCAGAACTGCCTCAGGTTCAGGTTGGAGAACCCGGTATGCCTGAAGCAGGGTGCTCACCACTGATGTCTTGGCTGGGTGCAGACTGTGCTTCTGAAGTGCAGGGCCTAAAGAGCTCCGCTCAACGTGCTTTGATGTGCCTCACTGAGAGGTCTTGGAACATGCAAACCAGATCCCCTCCAGATGAAACTAAACCTGAACTGCACTGCAGGAGTGATGCTAATATACACAAGCACTAACAAGCCTTCAGGCTCCAGGACCAGACTAAAAAGACTCTCAGAAATGTAGGTGCTGGAACAGTGGAGCTTCCCCACCAGCTTCTGTTGTGATCTTACGAACCCACACTGTTTGCTAATGTAGAGATAACCTAAAATCACAGAATGGTTAGCTTTGGAAAGGACCCAAAGGTCATCCAGCTCCAGCTCCCTTCCCATGGGCACGTCACACTAGACAATGTCACCCAAGGCTCTGTCCATCCTGGTCTTGAACCCTGCCAGGGATGGAGCATTTACCACTTCTCTGGGCACCCTGTGCCAATGCCTCACCACCCTCACAGTAAAGAACTTCTACTTTATATCTAACTTGAACTTCCCCTGTTTCAGTTTGAACCCATCACCCCTTGTCCTATCACTATGGTCCCTGATGAAGAGCTCCTCTCCGGTATCCAAAATACACCCGTTTCTTAGGCTGGCCCCAGAAACTTTTTGGAAAGCCTTTAATGAAATATTGCACCAAGTTTTCTCCCTTCTTGTATTTAAGGAATACTTTAAAAAACGCTTTCAGGACTAGTTGTGACAAGTTTAGTTCCAGAGTTGTTATCCTCAACAACACGAGACCCGCTGAGTTTGAGGATAGGGCGAGGAAAGACACTTTGATAGGAAAAATAAGTTCTAGTTACCTTTTTTAGGATTCCATTAATTCATCAAAGTGCTTACCTGGGCACAGTCCATATGTACATATGTTTGCTGCAGTGCTTCAAGCGGAGAATACCTGTGGCCAGCAGTAGCCACCTTAAAGGACTGGCCATGCCCTTTGAACAGTAATTACTGGGAAAAGCCACAGGAATTTTGCAGGTCTAAGAGACTGCACCACAGCAAGGCTGCAAACTGACAGTTCGCAGCTCTTGGTACTGAGTGTTCATAGATGCCAATTAATTCTTCACACATTTGGGTGCATCCTGCAGAGGTCATCTTTCATCAGCCCATCCTGAACCAATTGTCCAAGCTGTTAATGTGTGAAACTGCTGCCTTTTGCTGCAAAGAGCCCTTTCTGGAGCATCTCTTTAATAGTCTTGAGGGACATGAAGAGAGGTCACAAAAACTCATCTTGTTTTGAGGGCCTTAGGGCCTGTTTTGGGGCATTTTAAAAACTTTGGCCACTCTGAATCATCTCCCCATCTGTGCTATTTGCACAGCTGTGAGTGTCATGTCAAGACCTTGGATAGATCTTCTCTATTCTGTCTGACCATTTTATTGTGAGCATCCATCACGAGCATAAATATTAGCAGCTGCTTTACTTCCTTGAGTTCCTTACTGCTTTTCCATTATCCTGACCCCTGCAGGAATATGCTCAGGACGTTGCAGCTCAAGATTCATACCATATGCTAACCACACTGAGACTGAGGCAAGCTTCTGAAAGTTGTATTTACCTCAGCTTCTTGAGCTGTGATTATCCAGGCAAGCCTAATCTAGACCTGAAGTTTAAGTAAACTCATAAGCAGTTCTCATGGCTTCTTCTTCAAGACAAATGGGATTGTGCAGTAGTCCCATTGACAGTCACGCTTTGGGGTTTGATTTGTTGATTGTGAAAAGCCTGTTTGCTTAGCAGTTCTGACGAGGCTAATGTTTTGACAGGCAGAACATAGCAAATGCATTCAGTAGGCCTGAAGAAAGTCCAAGCCTTCAGCCATCTGTCCTCCTTCAGAATCTCACTCCCTGAGCTGGAGGTCTTTTTCATGATGTAGTCAGGAATAACACCAGATAGCAAAAGAGAAGAATGTGCTTATGTCTTGATCCTGACTGGGCATCCCAGTATACTTGGCACACCATTAAAAGGCACAGAGTATTTATATCTCTCTTCATGGAATTCCCTGTCTCTGTTGCAAACACTGACACAAGCATCCTAGAAGTCAGCAAACCCTACAAGGAGCTATAGCTGTCATCTGTTGCATTCTATGGCATCGAAGAGCTTAAAACTTGATCTGTGGGAGCACAAGCTGGCTTCAGTTCCCTGTTTCAATACCTGCTGTCAATGAATTGCGCTTAACAGCATTGCGGTGATACCAAACTTTTCCTAGCAATAACAGCAGTGTGAGAGCACCCTGGCAGCCTCTTTTAGCACCTTCCTTGGATAATTTTATAGTGATATAAGTGCCATTTTGTGGATAGATTCTTTCTCCCATACTTCCGTGAAGGAAATGCAGTAATGTTCTCAATGTGTTTGTTCTGAGCAGGTCTGCAGTTATTTCATCCTGGTCTATTACTGCGTTACATATAGTTCTTGAGCCTGCTGAGGAAGGCTGGGTGTTCCTCCTTTCTCCAGTTGTTTGCTCGGGGAAATTTCCTCTCATCCAACACTTTTTGCTCTGTTTTCAAACCAGATTCGGGTTATTTAATACAAAATGAACAAGCTCTTACCTGTGTTTTACTTTCACTTTTGAAGTTTGGGTTACCAAGTCACCTTTTCTAACCCCAGAACATTTCTGAAGGATCTCGGCATTACAGACACATAGCTTTTCAAGCTCCAAGACATTTCTTGAGCGTTTTTACTGATGGGGCACTAATTTAGCACACTAGAAAACTAGTTCAAGAGCTGGAGTTCAAAACTGTTCTTTTCCTCATTTTATTCTCTTTCCAAGTGATTTTCTTCAATTCTTTCTCATGCTGGCAAAGGAAGATGATAGTTACTCTTTGCCTTTCTGTCTGTGCCAAAATAGTCCGACAGACAGAACAAAGCTTCCCACAAATACAGAAGTGGTCTGTTTGATTCTTCACTGTACCACTTAGTGATGCTTATGTTCTTTTGCATATCCTTAACTAAGGAAGAGTATCTCTGCGCTACAGCCAAGTGAACCAGTGTCCATCATTACCTGTGTTTAAGCTTGGCTTCATACAAGTTGAGCTTGGCTGTCTCCTCTCATTATACTTACAGAATACTCTCATCTTCCCTCTGTGATGCTTCTTAAGCTGTTTTTTTCCTGGACAATCACCATTTATGCATGTTCTGTAATAATTCAGACAGGATTTAAGCGTCCTTTCAGCTGAAGGGTTCTTATCAAAGAGAAGTTTGCCACATACCTGTCAAAGTTCAATTGCTTCTGTCCAGCTGCTTGAAAGACCTGAACTTGGCTGTTAAGACCTCTTCTCTCTGCATGTGACAAGAATATATGGAATAGGTAATCAGCCATATATAGTTCATGGATAAAAAGCATGAAATTTCACAAAGATTCTATCTGCTTTCATCTTTAAAGTGCTACATTTTGGGTTTTGTAGCAACCAGGTAGCATTAGGTTTTGAGAGAAAGCTATTTACCATAATTCAATATACAGCAAAACATAACCCGTAAGAACATGTTAAATGCAGAACAATCCTGCTTGTACCTTCTTTCACTGACATTTTAACTTTACTAAAAATACAAGAGAGTTTGGCAATTACATGTAGCTCAGCATACATGCGGTTATTATAAATACCTTCTATGCCCATCCACATGTGTTTCATTTGTTGATCTGAAATCATGTTAAGAGTTGGTTCTGTTGTAAGTATAGAGAAGAAATCTCATCTTTGTTATGGGTAATTATATGGTAAAACCTGTAGCTTTGAAGCTGAAAAAGTTACTAAGCAAACACGTGTGACACACACCTTTATAAGCTACAGCGCTAAGAAAAAGCTCTTCACGCCCACAAAAGAATTAGGCATTTTCTGGCATAATGTGTCCCAATCGCATAATTCAACATTTTTAGAACTAAGTATTCACCAGACACTTATCTGTTGCTGTTATCATATACCTTAAATAAGTAACTTCTACCTAAAAACTGCCCCACAACTATTCTGCAGTTAGGTGGTGGGGTTTTGCTTCTTCGGTTTTGGGGGGGAAATGAGTGGGAGTTGGTTGGGATTTTGGGGGGCTTTGGGGTTCTTATTACACAGCTTTCTTATTTTCATTTCTTAATGTCCAACCGTTAGTTTTCAGAGGGTGGGCAAAATAGTACTTGCTTGGTCAAGGATAATGGTGATGACCAAATGTCTAGCCACAAGTAAAACTCATAAATGGGATGATAGAGGATTCAGCATATGAAGGTGTATCTATCTCCTGGGTAGACACATTTCTTTGGGAAGAATCTGTCTTTATTAACTCCTGATTGAAGAAATCATGCCTTTGAGTAGACATATCTCAGTATCTTTTAAGCCTATTTAAATCAGTTCCGAAAGGGAGAAGACATGGCTGAGCTTTCCTTTACAAGCTGAATTTAATCTGCAGGAAACTTCTAGTCTAGTCATGACCTGGGATGACATGATAAAGCAAATCTGATGTTGCACTTGAGCGTGTTCAGTCCATGCCTGAGCGGATGTTCTGTGTGGTTTCCTGAGCACAAACAGAACTTGTTCAAGGATTTTTATCCCCATAGGCCTGCATGGGTGGGATTTCTGTTAACAGGTAACTGGTCACAGTGTGTGCAGTCAACCCTCAATGGGTAGTGAAAGCAACATCAAATACAGTGATTTGGAAAGTTCCAGCCTGAATGGCTTCGGGAATGGTTTTTGTCTATCAACACCAGTAAAATCTTCAGCCTGAGTTTTCAAAGTAATCTGTCACTGTCTACCCATGAATTTTTACTGCCAAAAAGATGGTGTTTATAAAGCAGAACTGGCCTTCTGCTGGCCTCTGAGTAAATAATCTCATCTATTTAGAGACTACTGACACCTAAATTCCACTCTCAGCTGTAACTTGCACCAAAAGAACTTTGAGTCAGATTGCTGTGTAAAAGTGGCGTTTGTACAAAGACTTAAGGTTGGGTTTCAATAACTAAAATTCACAAGAGTTAAAGAAATCCAGGGTGGGGGAAATAAGACAAATTATGGGATTAAAATATACCATAATGCCAGAGAAACGGTAATATCAATTACGGCATAGCTCTTAGCATCAACACTATTGTAACAGCTGCCTCTTCTAACAGAAGTAGTTAGGATTGGAAAATGAAAGGATTTTTGAGGTGTAACAGTTTTCTGCATGGTTTTAAAGAGGTTGTAAATAAGCTAACATTTAATAAGGGACTGGCACAGAGGAAAGCAACAAAACATGGCAAAGTGAGCAGAGCTTTAGTTGTGATTTTAGCTGCCTTTTGACCTCTCTGATAAAACTATCTTGATCAGAAAGATGGAAAAAGCAATCTCTTCCTTGTCTAGATTTACTCCATGGAGATTTTGGGGTATCTGGGCTGCACTAGAAAAGAGATGGAATCAAATACACATTTAGAAGCAACAAATACAGTTCAGGATTGGGGGCAGGTTCACCTAAGTTGATAAAGACAGCATTGCTTCAAGAAATAGATACTATAGAGTGCCTTAAAAAATACTTACTGAACTCTACATCAAATTTGAAACCATTTTGCTTTGCACCTGCATTACCACATCTTACTTGTACTTTTATATCTTGTATTTAAAGCACTTTCTTAGTGGATTAATTTGTTCTCAAGAGACTTTCTTATCAGGAACAAGTTCTCCACATAACTTTGAGATGATAAAGGTGAACCAGATAAGCCAATGTACTGCCTGCCACACTTAGGGCTAGTTAAAAGCAGTAATATCAATGGGCAGTGCTGCAGTTAGTGCATGGTCACATCAGAAAGAAGCAATGCTGTGGAACACCCACACATCTGTCCTTGTAGGCTGTGAAGATACCTTCCTTACTTCATATCTCCCAAAAGTGGTTGGAGACTGAATCAGAAAAGTGTGCAGAATCCAAATGTCATTCCCATTTCCCAGGGGTAATATAAAAGCTCATTCTTATCTGAAGTCATTCTACTTGTATTTACTCTGTCATCTAGATCTTCTTCAGTCTTATCTAGCTTAACGTAAAGGATCAAGACAGATTTTCTTTCCAGCTTGCTCCTTGAGTAGAAAAGAAGTTCAAGGTGGTTGCAAGACCCTAAGATATTGCCAACATTTCAGGCTCAGTATTTTTTACCTAGTGCAGAAGGCACTGTACAAGCAGATAAAAATCGTGGAATCATAGAACAGTTTGGGTTGGAGGGGACCTCCAAAGCTCATCCAGTTCAACCCCCCTGCGATGAACAGGGACATCTTCAACCAGATCAGATTGCCCAGAACCACATCCAGCCTTGAATGTCTCCAGGAGAAGTCAAGTCAACACCATTGCACTGGTTGAGCACCTCTTGGGCTGCTCGTGTTAGAAGTGTGAGAGCATTACTCAAATGAGCCTGATGTTGGGAGAATTATAACCATCCTGATACGCTTTGTGCACTTCAGAAAGTGGGTGCAGGAGAAACCCACCCATTTTTCCAATCAAAACCACTGTTTGACCATTATTTAAACAACCCAGAAAATATATTCATGAGTTTTAATCTCTTACTAGGCATGTGGAAAATTATGATTTTCAGGATGGGGCTGGCTTTTGCTATTGTGCGTGTTCCAATTTAGAGTATTTCTCTACCAGAAACTGTGGTTCTGTGTGCCTAAAAAAAAGGGAAAAATACCCATTTCTAGAAGATATTTTTATGAAAAGGCTGCCTCATTATGTATTTAAATCAAAACCTTCTCTCCATTATGATTACACTCAGATTTCAGTATTCACCACGAAGAGAATCTCTGCCTTACTATGTATGCAGATTTACAAGGCTCCAGGCACCTTTGAAATAAATTGAAAGCACAGCCATGTAATAAAGCCAAACCCAGACACTAGCCAAGGAGATCCACCCAGCAACACCCTCGAACACCCTCGGCCTCTTCCCCTAAGCACAGCTTTAGAGCTCTAGTCTTGATCTTGTCTCCGCTTTCTCCACCCTCCGAAAGCTTCCTGGGGGATTCCCCAGCGAGCGGAGCGGTTCTTCCTCACGCACAAACACTTCACTCGCTGGGCATTCTTACCTATGAAAGAGCTCAGGAGTGGGGCTGTTTGCAGCCTGCTCAGCTTGTTTCAAGGGGGACGTTGTAAAAGAGGAGCAGCTCACAGCGGGAGGAAGCGACACTTGGGGGTTGAGGAGACATTGAGCAACTGAGGGGAAAGATGTGTGGCAGAACCCCACTGAAATAATGGAAGGGTTGGAGAAAGCAGGTTTGCACAGCTGCTGTTTCCCACTTTGAAACACAATTCCAAGCTTCATTTCTGATGCTGAAAGGTGCAGTCAGAGAACCCCAGGATAGGGAGTGCTTCCTGAACTCACTGCTAGAGGGTATCAGTGAAGCCAACAAGTTAAAAACCTTATTAAACAAAAGTCTAGACATTTTATACAGTGGGACCAGGAGTTAAGGAGCAGCAACTTCTGGTAGCAAACCTGATTTATATGTTTAGGGCAATCTTTAATAATTAAGGAATGTCAGGATGCTGGAGAGGGACTCTTTGTCAGGGACTGTTGTGATAGGACAAGGGGTGATGGGTTCAAACTGAAACAGGGCAAGTTCAGGATGGATATAAGGAAGAAGTTCTGTACTGTAAGGGTGCTGAGGCACTGGCACAGGGTGCCCAGAGAAGCTGTGGCTGCCCCGTGTCTGGCAATGCTCAAGGCCAGGCTGGACAGAGCCTTGGATGACAAGGTCTACTGGAAGGTGTCCTTGCCCATGGCAGGGAGTTGGAACTGGGTGATCTTAAGGTCCTTTCCAACCCAAACCATTCTGTGATTCTATGATGAGGGTAACTGTAAGAAAGTGGACTGGCAATATCTGTACCCTTCTGAAGTATCACATGCTGCTTGATTTGACAAAGCATACTGAGTTCAATTTTCCATCTTTCTGCACTTGGTGACTGCTACAACCTATAATTGAGCATAAATTCCCCAAAGCTTCGATTAATCCATCTGGTGGATATCAGATGTTCAGTACTGCAGTGGAACCATTCCCTGCTCTGCAAGCTGCGGAAGGTTGAGGCCGGTTTTAGAGAGAACAAACCAGTAAAGTTTCATTGAAAGTTAAAACTGTTGGGAAATTTCAGGCAGAAGTTTCAGTAATGCTGACAAAGTGAGGTACAAACAATCTGGTCTGATTGTTAGCTCTCAAATGCATTTAAAACACTGCTATATGGAAAAGAAACTAGGTCTTAATGTCAGAACATTTTCATCATAGGAATCACAGTTTTGCTATTGCGGGTGTTCAAGGCCAGGTTGGACAGAGCCCTGGGTGGCATGGTTTAGGGGGAGGTGTCCCTGCCCATGGCAGGGGGGTTGGAACTGGATGATCTTAAGGTCCTTTCCAACCCTAACTGTTCTGTGATTCTATGAAGAGCATGCAATACTGCAATTCAATGGCATCCTTTTGTGCTACCGCAGCTTTCAGGATCCTGACTTAGGCTCCATCCTGGAAAACATGTGCCTGTCGAAGGAAATGTGTCCTGCTCTGAACAGCTCGGTGATGCGTGGGTTTCCGTACTTCGACAAGCACACGCTTTCCACAGGACTACTGCTGTGTTTAGTGCTGTATTTGGGACAAAACCAGCAGCAGCAGCTTATATAATTCTTTGCATTTGATTGTTTGTTTTAGTATCTGTCATGTCCAACCTCGCCAAAAACTGGCCTCAGCAAATTCTGGCTCGTGGATGCTGTGGGAGCCCCGGGGGCTCCATACACATGCCTCATCTGTGACCAAACAGGGGCTAAGGAGCCATTTCACAGCGCCTTGTCCTCAGGGTGGAGTCACGCTCCTCCAACAGCTATGATCAGTAGGCTGAAAGCAGAGTATTAAAGAGACCAAAGGGACCAATTGGGATTTGCACTGACTGAATGGCTGTTCGGGGGGGGGTTCAGCCAGAAAGAATGATTCTGAGTGTCTAAAAATATGAAAACCAGCAAAAAAAGGTGACACAAAAACGTTGTTTTAATTTGGCTGTAAGAGTCCAAGCGGGACAGCCATGGGATCTGCCTGGATCAACTGGAGGCCATCACTGCAGAACACCACAGAAGCTCACGCAATGCACCAGCTCACACGCACTCCAGCTTTATGGCATGAAGTTCCAGCACTGTCTCTGTCACACAAGTTCAGATTCAAGGCAGCATTACTGTTCCGTTGGGATGTGATTGGGATGGGCTGGGTAGACAACAGCCCTTAAAAACTGGGATGATAATATGCAGGTTTTTCCATTCCTATCATTTGTCCTTAATTTGAGAAATTAAATGCTTATGTGCCATTGTTAACTATTCTTAGCACTAATTTCACAACTTAGCCCAGGGATGACCAAATGGCTTCTTTACAGGGTTTCTTTTCCCCTCTCAGTTCACATCTGTCCTGCATTTATTTACTTTGGTGCTTAGGTTGCATAAAAATAAGTGTTGTGACTCAGCCTCCATAAATGTTCTAATCAGAAACCTCACTTGACTCAACTACTGCCTGAAGAACACTATCTGAAAAGCCAGAGGGTAGAAAGGTAGTTCCCCATCCTGGTTAATAGCTTAAGAGTGTATTTACAACATCACAGAAGGATTCAGGTGAGAAGGCAGCTCAGGAGGTCTCTAGTCCAATGTTCTGCTCAAAGCAGGGTCAGCTCTGAGATTAGAGTTCATCAGACCTTTGGACCAGGGAGGTTTACCCAGTCAGGGCTTGAAAATCACTGTGGGTGGAGAGGGCACAACCTTTCTGGGCAGCCTGTTCCACTTCTTGGATGCACTAAGGGTGAAAGAGGTTTTTCCATGTATCCAGTCAGAATATCTCCTCTCAGTTCACCCTGGATTGATAAAGTCAGACAAGGGAGAGATGTGCTAAGGATTATTTTTCCCCTTTCATTTTTCATTATACTTCCAGCTGGTTTGCATTAATCCCTCAATTTTACCTATCAAACTATATAGATTGATTTTCTTCAATAAGATTATATTAATATTATATTAAATGTATATTAACATAAATACCCATTTTGGGGTACTGTACTTTTCAGAACAGAAAATTGTATCAAACTGCTGTATTTGTGGAAAAAATTGGTTTGTTATCTTACTAAAGGTGAAGGTGAGGAAGTGCTTTCCATAAGTGAAAGGAACACAATCCTGGGGCAGCTCTAGGTTTGAATGCAAACATGCTCAGGGGGAGCAGACTAGGGAGAAGCTGAATGTCATTTCCAGCTTCCCATGACCCAAACCTTGCTAGAAGGGAATCTCAATTTCAGTTTGGAAAAAACCAAACAAACAGGAATATCAATGTGTATCCACAAGCAAGGGAAAAACAGGAAAACAAAGTTTCACTGACTGATATCTTTGCTACTTAACATACAAAGCTCCGAATAAATGCAAGGATTTATTCATACCTAATGCCCACAAAACGTCTTAAAGTACTGAAAGTATATCAAGACTGATTTTAAGAAGCAAAACCACTCTTTATACTTTGAGGTATCATATTAAGACACACTCAGTTGTGTTCCATCATTTGAAGCACATTTGGATCTCAGCAATTCCACTGACATCTTTGCACACACCTAAATCTGCACAATTCCTGAATGCTGTCCTGAATAGGAATGAATTAATCCTTCACCTTGTCGATAGGAGTTTTAAAGAGCCTCACTAAAATACTTGCCAGAGCAAGCCTGTCATACCAAGCACAGACTAATCCTACTCACGGGTGGGTAGGAAATGCTTGGAAGTATAGGAGGAAGTAGTCTTGATCTGAAGGAATGGTGCTGTTTACTCAGCTTGCAGTTGCATTGCTTTGGGACAGCTTGCAGTTGTGTTGGGACAGAGTTTGCAGCTGATTCTGCTGAGTATCCATCTGGTCTCACATCTAATAGCACTGTCCCTTTTAGGTACTCTTCACATCATTTCTGTATCTGCTTCATTCTTTATTCTCTCCTCCTCTTTACTTCAACTGGCAGCAAGTGCCAAAAAGTGACTGAAAACAGCAATTCACACTGTGCTCCTGGAGAAATTACTATACAATTAGCAGCACTGCAACGTGAGTTTCAAAATCTTAATGAAATAAAGCTGCTCCTTTAGGAAATGAGATACTTTATGATTTATGGTGACTCTGAGCAGGATTGTGAGCAGTGCACAGTGCCAGATGGAAAAATGTTGTTGCTTTTACTAACCAGATACTTCATGCCACTTCTGTGGGAAGTGATGCCTGGCTTGGCTGATATAATCATCTCTTCTGCATCCTCTCCGTAAAAGCCTATCCCTTCTAGAAAGTGAATTGTTATGATCTGAAAATCAGGTATATTTTCTTCATCCCGAGGAGCGGAATGATGCAGTGGACATGAGTGGTTTGGGACAGAATGACACGTAGCTCTGTGTTCACACAGTTCTTTCCATGAACTTCTCAGACTCATTTTCTGGCTTGAGAGGCTCTGCTCTCTACTACTGGACATTTTGGGCGAGCACATGTACATGTAATGAGTATGAAGCCTTGTGGGACAAATAAAAATTACTGCACAAATAAGAGTCCTAATAAATCAAGCCCAAGAGTCTGAGGTCAATATGCAGAATTAACCCATTTACTGAACGTTCTGGAGGTAAGAGATCATTGTTCTTTGCTTTGAAAAGATTTCTGGGTTTCATATGTACTCAGCCCCTACTTATCTGTTATGCTTTGCTTCCTTTTTATTTTCCTTTCATTGAAAATGAGACCTAACTCCTTAAAAATCATTTGGACTTGATCCTAAAACACATTGAACACTTCCCAGTCCTTCGGAAAATAACAGAATACAAGAACTTTCATGACTTAGTTTTCATTTCTCTGAAACCTTTCTTTGAAAGCTTGAAATCAGTTCAGAAGATCCTATCTTGCTCTTTCTTTTCTTCCACAGTGACCTTTTTGCCAGTCCATGAATCCTCCAAAGCACACTAACAGGCTCTTAGATCCTAAATAAGTTTAGATGCAGATCTAGCTTCAGAGGATGTTCAGCTAACTGCTGGAAACCAATCTTGTCATTGGTCTTCCACCAGTTTTTTGCATATCTGTTGGTAGCATCTGATTAACTAAAACCAGCCTCTAAGGCGATGGAGTTGGTAGGTGCTATATATGGAAGTTTTCAAGCTATTAAAGCCTTCACATTTAGAATCTGTTAAAAAACTTGCCCTCCTCTTCAGTAGTCCCTGTGTGGAAATCCTCTGTTTTGCTCATAAAGAACTTCACAGGCCACAGATGTCATTACCTGCCAGACTGGTTCTTGCTCTCCTTTGAAATCGTCTATTCTGACACTGTAGGTTGCTTGCAAGCGGCCCCGTCTTTGAGTTCAGAGTTTGCCTATCAGCAGAACAGTGGAATCCTTATGCATGACCTTCTGTAGGCCAACGGCACAGAGAAATACAGTTACTATGTTAGATGTCTGAAGCTTACACAATAAATGTGAAGTTGATTAGCCTGGAGGAAGTCTTAATGTTGCAATAGTTTGGGTTATGTGAGGTAACACAAACTATAGTGGCATAATAATAACAGGAGTGGTAAAATTATCAAAACACCTTACTTTGAAACACTTTAGCTTCAGAATTTTGAGCACTTCTTCCCCTAATCCTATTGGTAACATGCTTGTAGATGTTTACTATTCCTCCACCGTAAATAGAGCATCTTACTAATACTTGGGTACTTACCTCCTTGCTTTACCTCTTAATTCTACTCTTTGCTCTTGGCATTAATTACTTTGATACAACTAGTCTCCCCTAAAGTCATCCTCTGTCAGTTCATCTCTTGCCTCAGCAGTTATTAGAAGATAGCACTTCCACAAGGAAAATTCATTTATTTTGCCACCCAGCAGATGAATGGGCATGGCATGGACTTTCCCCTTGTACTGCACAGCTGCAAAGCCAAGTGAACAATCAGACATACTGGAATTAAACCCATCTGGAAGGCATTTGAGGCTACAAGGCATCTATGAAAACCTTTAGTGTGATTGACAGCTCTTTCCAATAGCTTTGATGGAAGTTCTACATTGAGAAATCTCTTCTCCCATCCTGCAAGAATTTATGAGCAAACTTTATTCTGACCAACCAATATTGGCCTGTATTCAGCAGCACATGAGGCCCTCATGTTCCCCTGTGGCTTGTGCTCATCAGTTAACCTCTGCAGTGGTCATGGAAAGGCTAAAGTAGATTTTAATCAAACATTTATGACTGTCTACTTAGAGCTAGAGCGTTGTGCTGAGCAATGTGCTGATAATGTTCTGGGCATCCCTCAGGAATGCCAGGATGAGACAGGCTACAAATCCTTGGCAATTAGCTCATATGCTCAATTTGCAAGAAGATCAAAATCTGGGACCTTGGGCATTTCAAAGAGGGAACGGAACAGACTGAAAACCAAGCAAAACACTTTCTGAAGAAAAGACAAAGAGAAGGAAGGGCCTCAATGCTGCCTTTCCAGGAAGGATAGCTAACACTTCCCACTCTTCTTTCTTCCTGGATCCAGGAGTAAAAGAAACATCTCGACAATGTTAAACAACTTGTCCAGTGAATCCATTAGGGTCTGTTCCTTTCCTTCCCCATATTAGCTACAAAGCCAATTCCTATTTATTCTTGCAGGTCCCTGGAGGCACAAAGCCTCGTTTGTACGGGCATCTGTACTAACAGCTGTCCTGCAGTAGATCTCCTTCTACCTGCACAATAGGCTCCATGCTGCTGGTGCTTTTCAGTGCCTGCCAGTGACCCAGAGCCAAAAGACATACAGAATCATAGAATAGTTTGGGTTGGAAGGGACCTTCAAAGCTTACCTAGTCTAACCCCTTGCAATGAGCATCTTCAACTAGATCAGGTTGCCCAGAACCACATCCAGCCTGGCCTGGAATGTCTCCAGGGACCATCCACCACCTCTCTGGGCAACCTGTGCCAGTGTTTCGCCATCCTCATTGCAGCAAATTTCTTCCTCACATCCAGCCTGACAGACATCAAGCAATTGCATTTAATAGCAGTGCACCCCTCTGAGGGCTGAAACGGTTAATTGTCTCCATGTCGTTGGCTCCGCTGCTTACGTACCATCACCACGCTCTGGGGAGCACCCACACTTTGTCACAACCACAAACAGTTTCAAACCCAACCATTTTCTTTACTTAGGTTGTAAAGTGCTCTTTCAGGCATTTCAGGAGTAGAAGGGATTGCCAGAGGAGCCTCTTCTCCTTCCGTGATCACCTTGCAAAGCTGAGTTTCTCACCAGAGTGTGTTTTGCCAAAGCGTGTTTCTCTCCCAGCACTCCCTTACCTGTGTTCTGTACATTTGAAGATCATCTCGAGACTTGCACAGGGCTGTATCTATTTTAGTTATGTTTTTATTGGCAACTCATGTATACTACCATGCACCCACGTGAACGAAATTACAGAGCCTGGACAACTTTTGTACAGAGTTCCTCTGGCCACAGCTTCTCTGTGGGTTTCGTTTGGCAGAAGTGATATCAAGCAGAAGTCTTTTCCCTCAGCTTCTGATGTAAACTAAAATACACCTTATAAATAGAAAATACAGGCACTGAGAGCACTGTCTTTGGGCAAACAGCCACCTTTGGGCTATGGGAAAAATCCAGTTAGATATGATTCATAAATATAATGAATAGGGTGCCATAAACTCGCTTTGCTTTTCACAAACAAAGGCACATTCTCCACCATGAAAACTTAGAAGGGCAGAATGCAGAGGAATAGGGAAAGAAAAACAGGAGGGAAGTCAAAGCTGAGGATTTAAGGGAAGAAAGAAAAATGGGGGCTTGAACCAGAGTGGAAAGTGTAATTCTGAAGAGCATCGGACAATGTGTGGAGTAAACCAAGGGGCTTTGTTGGGCCCAGGACCCCTCTGTGCCTCACTTGTGATGAGCTCCAGCTTTCATTTAGCAAAATGCAAAGTGTAATACGTTTCAAGAAGTTAGTTTGTTCTTTTAAGCTCCAGTTGAGTTGAAGGCTCCTATTGATTACAGCTGGAGCTGGATCAAGCCTGAGCTGACTGCGTTCTCCTGGCAGACTCTCACTTGTAAATACCTTTCATCTCATCCAGCAGTGATAATGATGTGCTTAGATGATGTGGCAGCAATTATTTATCTGCTGCGTTACGTTTTCTCCTTGAAGCTGGCCAAGTACCCTAAAGACAGACCATAGAAAGGGATGCTTCCATTTTCATCAAATCTTAGGATTTCTTCTGAAGAAATGGTAACAGCTCGGGTGTAGTTTAAGTAGTGATTTGTTTCCTCACCCTCACTAATAAATTTGGGAGCAAAGAGCCCTATTCCACTATATTGAGCAAGTTGAAACACGTTACAAATAACCATGTTATCTGATAGCACACCCCAAAGGAAAACCCCTCAAACCTTCTGCTTTCCCAGGTTTCTGAGCATCCTCCCTCCTAACCAAAGAGGAAGCCGAAAACAGGGAGCGGTGTTGACCTTGGTTGCTCTCTGACTGGATTTACACACTTGCCTAATACTGTGTAAATACTGGAAAATAAAGCATGGATCTTGTCAAACTTAAGAACTTTGCAAATAAGGAGCATTAGAAACAGCACTAACAGCAAATAGAGCTGAAGTATCTACTGCCAAGTCAGTGAGAGATCCCACGTCCTGCCTGGCAATCAGTCTAAATACATCCTTTCTCCCACTTCAAGTGACCTTTTCAGGTCAGCAATGTTGTGTGTTAGCTTAATATTTTAAAACTGGAACTTTACTGGTATTTGGCCTACTTTTTCCTATTTATTTTCTAAACAAATGCTGGCCACTCCCTGCTCTCAGTAACCTTTTAAGCTTCGCCAGGAGTCTGTGAAGATCACAAGGTAGAAAAAGAAAGCAGAGGAATAAAATCACATGCTCAGGCAAACAAAAGCAGGTTGCTGCATTCCACCGTCCCCACAGCCCTGCAAGCAGACTTCAGGAGGACTCTCCTTCCTCTAGGAAACACTGCTGAAACCTCGGTTTCAGTGAAAAGTGCCAGGGTTATGGTAGCACAGCATCCATTCCGAGGCAAACCCATGTCACTTCCCAGCCAAAGTGAAAAAAGAGCAGTCCCAGTTGCTACTTCTACTTGATTGCTTAAGGGCAGCTGCGGAGTGAGATCCTGAGCCTGAGAGCAGAGCCCATCACAGTTTTAAGGCAGAGTAATTTTGGATGAAAAAATAGCTCTCTCTTCCCAAGGAAACTTCTGGGTTTAAAATGTTTGGTTTTATTTATGACAGGCTTATTGAAAGAACAAAGTCATTTTTTGGTGTCTTTTTTGTTCCTGAACACAGAAAAAAAAGTGGCAAAACCCCAGAAAAATCACAGTTTGGGGCCAGAAATAATAACCATTTTCAGTTTTAAGGGTTTTTTGTTAGGTTTTTGAAGGAACAACTGCTTCCCAAGCACCAACTTACGATCTTCAACAGACTGCACACCCTCAACTTACTTCAGTTTCTCTCCTTGGCCATCCCACATTGCCACAGCCCATCATAACATCCCTTGGGCTCATGGGTCGCTCTTGTCATGTCCCAGATAGCTGCAACCACAACAGAACACGTTCTCCAGTGCTATTCAGGGTGCATGGTACCACCTTGGCACTTGCTCTTTAGGACTTCTTCTAACAGCTCTGATTTTTGGACAGGGCCTTGGATGACACGGTCTAGTGGGAGGTGTCCCTGCCCATGGCAGGGGGCTGGAACTGTATGATCTTAAGGTCCTTTCCAACCCAAACTATTCTATGATCCTATGATTATACGTTGAATCAGAAACAACAGCAGCAGGAGACACAGGTCGGCAGGTACATAGGAGCTCTGTGGTCAAAAAGGGAGCATCAAATCCACCATGGTGATCTAATCAGATCGCACTGCTCGTCTGTGGATAATAGAATCATAGAATCATAGAACAGTCAGGGTTGGAAAGGACCTTAAGCTCATCTAGTTCCTACCCCCTGCCATGGGCAGGGACACCTCACATTAAACCATGGCACCCAGGGCTATGTCCAGCCTGGCCTTGAACAACACCAGCAATGGAGCATTCACAACTTCCCTGGGCAACCCATTCCAGTGCCTCACCACCCTCACAGGAAAGAACTTCT
>JARCZZ010007193.1:6293-21946 GCA_030323915.1 Brotogeris chrysoptera | reverse complement strand
AGCAAACTGCTCCAGTGGAAGGTGTCCCTGCCCGTGGCAGGGGTTGGAGCTGGAGGAGCTTTAAGGTCCCTTCCAACTCAAACCAGTCTGGGGTTCTATGATTATTGTACACGGAATATTTCTATAATCCTCTGCTAAATACATATACGTGGCTGTTGGTACAGAGTGAAAAGCATGGAGGGACCTCATTTCAATTTGACATGGGTGTCCCACGGTTGGTAAATATTCATGATCATTACTAGTGTTGTGTTCATTTGAAAGAAGCTGTCTGATTCTCAGAGTTTTTAGGTAGAAAAGTAAAAGGCGTTTTAAAATTTGGAAACCAAGCACATTTGAAAAGGAAGACCCAAAATTTGATCAACTTTGGGATGCAATGATACTCTTAGGGCCATTTGATGGCTTTGCCAAAAGGCCAGGAGCTAGTGCAGCTTTCAGTGTTATAACACAGTGGTTTTTATCCCCTGCTGAAGGGTCTTACTCCCACCAATACTCACTCTCAGGTAAAACTCTCCATTTTCATTCCCCGACTTGATCCGGAATGTGTTAATGGTATTAGGGTAGATGGTGGTTGCCTGGATCTGGAAGATGTCGGAGGGCACCGTTCGGTCAGAGCGGATGCTCATGTATTTGTACACCACAGAGTAGGGCAGCTCCCGGCAAATGGTGTTTGATACAGGGCAGACACAGCGGCTGGAAGACACAAAAGGATGAAGCTGATAGCGGCAAACACTTGGTATTTGCTTTCTAATGTGTCTCCTCATGTTGCCGGATGAGGATCAGTGTACAAAAGACTAATGTTTCCTCTTACTTCTCAGATGTGAGGACATAGGGCTCTTGACAAGGATTTCTTGGGTAACAACGAAATCCTCCGTGGTAATTCCAGCAAATTTCATCCTCTCTGCATTCATTAGTGGTCTCACACTCATTTATATCTAGGAAGAAAGAAAAGGGACCGTATCAAAGCAGATGGAAACGAGTTTGCCGCAAAACCAAAGACAATGTCTTCAAAACAACCACCTGCTTGTCTGTTGAAACCCAACAGGTTCCTGTGTTCTTTACTTCCTCTTCTGAGGCCTGGCTAGAAAGGCCTTCCCTATGCAGAAATGGGATAAATGTGTTTATTAACACACTAAATGTGTTAATAAAACTATCAAATGTTAACAAATTCAGTCTGAAGATTTTTTTTAGTCGACTAAAGATACACTTTAATCATAATACAACTGGAAATACTGTAATGCTTTTAAGTAGCAAGGTGAGATTTTGTAGCAGAAGATACCTTACAGACAGGCAAAAAAGGTTTTGAGGAAGAATTGTTATTTTCTACCTTTTCTCATTTTTAATTGCCTGAGTTTGATGGTGTAAATGTTTAGTTAATGGCTACATTTAAACTAAAATAGCCTTGAAAGCAATAAGGAGAACTTGTTTATTGTGCCAAGCAGAGCTTCCTTTTGTGCCTGGGAAAATAACCCTGAATGGAGGTTGGGACTCTCAGACTCACACGGTATTAATGCTCTATTATCCAGTCAGTGCCAGAACCCCACTAGTGTCTACCTACGTGGTCTCCTGAAATGAACAGTCACAGAAAGGGTTTAGTTATGGAAGGCACAAACAGATTTACATGGTCAAACTACCCCATGATATTCAATATTAGCAAATTAATCTGGATTTTATAAAAAGTATTAATAAAACCTGATTGATTTCCTCATCCCTTCTGCCAATAATCAGCACCTATTTCTTTCTATAGATAATGACTATTAAATTGGCTTCTGGATGACAGAAGCAATAGTTCTTGCATTTAGTATGTTGTTCTGCATTATTCTCTAATAAGATACAGAGACATTAAGCGCCAGTGAAGAAAACCCAGACTTCAAAATTCTGACATTTGGTGGTACCAGGACATTTCTTTTCTAAGCACAGATTATCAAAGCTGCTCAAGCCTTGCATATTATTTTTCCCTCCTGTTATCAGAAGAAACATCTTTCATTTCTACTGTGGCTGGAGTTAGGAATCTCTATAAAATGAAACATGATATAAAGGCACATTTAATTTCCTTTTCCAGAGAGACTTATCTCATCTCTGAAACTTAGACTCCTACCTAGACATCCAAGACCAGTTTTGCTCAAGGGCTGCAAAAACTGACCCTTTGTCCTAGGAATGTGAAGGACTTAAGGGTTTGAGCTGCAGGATTCAAGTAAGAATTAATACAAGAGATGCAATTAATCATCAAGTGCTTTATCAACATATCTCTTGCTAACATAATGTCATGGGATATAAATATTTAGATAGCAAGCATTCTTAGCCTTGCCTGAAATGGTGGTGTTACTAATGCAGTATTAAGGCTGCTAAGCTGAGGGCACTCACCTTGACAGGTTCTGCTTCCTACTACCTGGTATCCTTCAGGGCAGACACAGGAGAATTTTCCTGGTTCATTGACACACTGGTACTGACATATATAACTTGAAGTTCTGCATTCATCAGTGTCTGCAAAGACAGAAGAGCTTAAAGTTATCGTTCTCTAACTTTTACCTTATTACAGAAATAAATATAATGGCCAAATTTGGTTCTAACAGGGAAAGAAAAGAGTTCTGTCTAAAAGGAAGAAGTTAGAAAACACTGAAATGTACCGCTTAACACCTTGAAGTTGCAAACAGCAGAGCAAGTTCTGCTGGTGTTTTATCAACAACATTGAGAACTCTGGATTTGGGGAGGCAGAAGCTAAGTTTAGACTGCAGAACAGATTTGGGAAAATAACTCTTGAAAGAATTTATTCTTTTAGTATTCCAAAATGTGGTTACTTTCACAAACCCCCACAGATGGGAGATTAGTTAGTAAGGCAAAAATATTGCCTTTGTACTCGTGCCCTACGCTAATGGAGAAGCTCTTTGGGGAAGAGGGGAAGGCCTCTTTTTGCCTTCAAATTACAATCGGTGCGTACCATTCTCTTTTGCTTTTTTTAATCCTTGTGTAATCATCAGTCCCTTGCTAGAAAGTGTAATGTGAAACAGAATTGAACAGTATATGCCATTAACTGGAAATGAAATTAAACCTATCAAAACTAGGGAATGGCTTGGAAAACAACCCAACTCCCTCCTACTGCCTCTGAGGTTTGAGCCCAGTTCTTGATTCCATGTCAGGGATGTCCTTGGAGGCTGCATACTTGCTGCTCCCTGTTCTGTTCACTTGCAAATAGGATTAGCTTAAGAAGCTTGGAGAGGGAGCATCTGTAATAGCTCTGCTAGCTTGTTTAGCAGGGCAGTGGTAAACCAAAAAGCCCTCTTTGGCTCAAAGACTGGTAGAAAGGATATTGGCTTTACGGGTGAGATCATCATGTGTCCAAAAGGAGATTAGAGAACCCCTGTGGAGACTCTGGCAGAGGAAATAAAGTGTTGATTGTATAATCATCAGGAGACGTGCTGTTTGGATACACAGGCTTGAAAGCCCCTCAAAAGCACAATTGTCACTTCCTTAAAATCAGAAATGGGAGGTTTTATTTTCAGAGGAGCTCAGCAACACACAAACTTGCACTTGTTTTTGGTTTGCATTCCTTTCCGATTCATTTCATGGTCATCAGCATTAGACCACACACAAGTCCAATGAGTTTGTGAAATAAGCATTCAGAAGCCTTATTCTTCCCAGCTGTGGTCTGAAACGTAGTAATGTCTGTCCTGCTTTGCACTTACTATTAAAGAGAGATACCTGTACCTATGTATACCTGAGTGTAGCTCCTAAGGTGTGCATTAGCAACCACATTTACAACCGAAAAGCTAAATGTCGTAAGGATTTTGGCTATAAACTGCACCCACAGGGTGGCTCCACTTGAATTATCCCTTAGTTCACAGAAAGACTTCTGGGAAAATGATTTAAACCAAGAAATCCCTCTTCCAAGACACACAAATTGCTTACCTTCACAGTTGATTCTGTCACTGCTCAACTCAAACCCTGGATTACACTGACAGATGAAAGAACCCAGTATATTGTAACACTGTTGTGCACATGGGTTATTGGCATCACATTCGTTGATGTCTGAAAGGAGAAGTTACAGATCTTGATGCTGCGTAGCTGGTATAAGGCTGATTAAATGGGTTAGTTCTTAGTCTGGGTCTAGTGCTTAGCAGGAGCTCAGTTGACTGTATCAATATAGATTCTGCATCACTGAAATGTCAGATCTATGCTTTACATTCCATGTAGCAAAAAGAGTATTTTTCCAGGAATGAGAGTTATTCTAATGTGTGATGGATTCTTCCAAAAATGTTCAGTGTGGCTATTAAACTCCACATTCCAGGCTCTTTTTTTCAGGTACGAAATGCCAAGTCTCTATAAATAATTGATATAAGGAACGCATACTGATAAGAGCTCTCAGCATGCAGTGGTTAAGATTTATTGGAGCTATTTATTACTCTTAAAATTTGTTCTTTTAAATTCCATTACAATTATAACATGAGCCTTTGAGGCCAGTGGAGTTTTGCAATGCTCAAAGGCCTAGACCATATTGGGGGAAGGTATGTTTCTGTGCTGGGTTTTTTCCATGATGTGCCCATCCTGTGAACATATGTGAGAACACTGGTATGAGAAGCAATTTTTAATGGGAAGTTTATATAAGTGGAATCAACACTGGAATCTATAACACTTGTTTTCATAGGCTGTTGACTAACTCCTGCTCCTCTGTTATTTACTCTGTGTGTTTTCCCATGTATTCCTCCTATTTTCTATTCATATTTGTGTTTATCAGATATAACCAGTAGAGATGCGTTTGAAAAGATCTTGAGCTCATGGGTTTTGTGAATGCTTATTGACGTCAGCATCCCTCAGTCATTTACAGATACAACTAAAGGCTGACAAAGATGACTAAGATCAGGCACTAAACCAGTAAGGAGGATGTTAATTCTCTATATGATGAACCTCCTAGCCTTGAAAATGAATGGCAACAGGGCAAAACTGGTTACAAGGGGTTTTTTTTATTCCTCCGTTTAGTTAATTTCTGGCAACAGTGCGAAGAATATTCATCCTGGTAATGCTACCAGAAGGAATAAATAAGCTGGTCAAGAAATAAGTAAGCTAGCCAAAGCCACAGCTCTGTTTTCCTTCCATGAGTTATTGACCTGCTTTCAATGTACGCTGAAGTTGTAACACCAATGCAATCACTTCTGCCAGATGACTGTTGAGATGGCAAAGTCTGTCTTGATGCAACAGCCATTCATTTACAAATTTTCTTCTTAAGATTTACCCCACCTTTCCTACTAGGAGTATGCCTTACCGGGCTGTGAGGCCAGCAAGTCACAAAGGAGGTGTTTTGGTGAGGCATTTGGTGAACTCGGAGCTGTCATGGGTTTGTGAGTGTAACTGCAAGAACACACCTTGCATTTGAGCTATGGAAAGGTTCGGATAAGTAACAACGGGCCACATGGTTATGTAGTGTCCATGGGCAATTTTGTATCCTATCATTGGGTGAAAACCAGCAGTTCTTCTCTTAGCCCTATGCTGTGTGCCAAAGATCTTGACAAGATGGGGTAACACTTGTAAGTAATGGTAGAAGCTGGAAAACCCAGATCAATTTTTCTATCTGTATAAAAATACGTATATAATACAGATCTTTTTAGGTATAGCCATAAAGAACTTCTATCTCCATCACCAATCTCTTTGTGTTTTATGGCCATTCTCTCTGCACTTCACTAGTTACCTTTTATTATTACTCTAATTCTTCTAGAACAGAACTCATGATTTCAAACTTAACAGCAGTCTTAAAGTTCTACTGCAAGGTTTCCCTTAGTGCTTTACTACTAAAAGGAAGATCACTTCTAAAGGGTCACTAAAAGTGACCCTGGTTTTCATTTTTAACATTACTTTATAGATATTCTAATGTGACTTAGATGTTTTCTTTCATCAGTAACGCTTATCATGTGCTGAGGATAATTATACTAATGCAAGGGTATAGCACTGCTTCCCCTGGTTTTCAGTTCCAGCCTTTGTTGCATGAACTGGGAATAATATCATGAAAGCCAATGATAATGCAAAGCAATCCACCGCAACTAAAAGAATGAATAAATCTAAGATTAGGTAATGAATATAAACCTCTGGGGTTCCAGTTGCCAAACTCCATGCTCTTTGGAAGACTGCTACACCAACAAAATAACAGCTTTTCAATAAGGTTCCAATTTTCCCTCTAACCCTCCTGTACTTCTTGGATCACTTGCAGGACAGCCTCTTAATACAGCAACTGGTATATCTTACTGTTGATATGTATTTCCTTTAGGTTGGGACAAAGATACTTAAATTTCAACTGTGGCAAGTCATGCGTCACTATTTGTCTCTACACTGAGTGTAAGTAACACACAGAGGAGTTCTTACCTACACAGGTGTGGTTGTTGGATGCTAACTGGAACCCAGCGTTGCACTGGCAGTAATAGGAACCCGGGGTGTTCACACATCGATGGTGACAGTACGGAGGAAGGGTGCACTCGTCAATGTCTGAGTTACCAAAGGAGAGACATTAGTTCAGATGCAATCATGGCAGTTCACTGCTGCTGTCTGGTGTCCAAAGAAACTGGAAAGTTAATGGCACTTGATTAAAAGTGGGGCATGGGGAGAGCTTATGTGAGTGAGGTACTGCTGCTATGGGTATTAATAGGAATATAAGGCTGTGTGAAGACCTCAGAGCAGCCTTCCGATATCTGAAAGAGGCCTATGAGGATGCTGGAGAGGGAGTCTTCATCAGGGATTGTAGTGATAGCACAAGGGGTGATGTGTTTTAAGCTGAAACAGGGGAAGTTCAGGTTAGATATAGGGAAGAAGTTCTATACTGTGAGGGTGCTGAGGTGCTGGCACAGGGTGCCCAAAGAAGTGGTAAATGCTCCATCCCTGGCAGGGTTCAAGGCCAGGTTGGACGGAGCCTTGGGCAACGCGGTCTAGTGTGAGGTATCCCTGCCCATAGCAGGGGGTTGGAACTGGGTGATTGTAAGGTCCTTTCCAGCCCAAACCATTCTATGATAATTTTAATTTCTCCTTTATAAAATCTGTGTTATGATGATTGTCTTCCACTGAAATCAGTCCATGTTCCAGCTTCATTTTCTATTCTGGTCCACAGTACTGCTTAGTCTGGTTTATTTGCATAAGTAAACCCCACAATGTTCTGCTTTTCAACCAGGATTACTCCTGATCAGACATAACACCAGCCAACACAGTGAGTGTGGCTTGCAGCTCTTGTTTTTCCTAAGAATTCCCCCACAGAATTCTTAACGTGTACTAAATCTTTTCATCTCCATTAAGAAGAATCCAAGTTTTCTGTACAAGAACAAGGGAATGATGAGGACAGAACATTAATGGGCCTGAAAAGGAAACAGGTTTTCGTGCTTCCACAGGAACCGGTTTGCTCCCCAAGAGGCTGCCTCTGCTCCCATTCCCCTCCCTGCCGCTCCTGCCCACCTTCCCATGCAGCAGCAACACCTCCTGCCTGTGCTCCCTGGTGCAGGGGAAGGTGCTCAGATTAAAGTTGGTGCTATCTGAGGCAGTATGAACTTTCCCAGCCTCTCCTTGCAGCTTAGCCCTGGAGTTGAGGTGGAGCATGCTGCCTTTCCAAGTTTCAGCATTCCTAATGTGCACTGGAGCAGGGTTTTCACCTGTGAACCATACAAAATGTGCAACAGCCCATTCTTTTACCTCTCTGCATTCTACAAGGTTTCCTTGTGCTCTGGAGGAGCCGCTGCCTCTGGTTTTGCCTGGAAAGCATCGTATTTCTTAGGGCACTGATGGTTCATGTGTGTGCAGCAGCCTCCTTTAGTTGTGGCCTGCTTGAGCTTGGTGAAGAAATCCAGGCCGTGTTCTGTACATGTACACAATGGGAGATTTCAAAGGCTCAACCCTCGGACAAATAAGACCAGTTTGCTCTGGAACAAAGGCAGGCACTTCCCATTTCCATGCCAGATCTTGAGTTTCCTACCTCCAGCTGTTTCCACCATAGATGTGTTTAAAAGAGGCCAAGGCTTTTTTTTATATAATGAGGAAAGTGTTTGTTTTAATATCAAGTGAAAAAGTAATCTTTAGAAGTTAACCCTTTCTATGTCAGATCTGAAGTCACTCTTCAGGGCTGATCTTAGCAGAGGAGTCTTTTGGATGGTTCTGAATGAAAAGGCTCATGCTGGAAAATCCCTGCTTCTCCGTACAGTAGCGACTGTCTCTGTAACTCTTATTGCAGAGAGATATTTGGAAGCAGAAAAGGAATAAATCAGGAGGCTCAGTAGGTCTCATCCATCCTTGACTTTTACAGGACTAAGCTCTACAAAGTGCTGTTTAAAGACCTGATTATACAATACAGACATGAGCAATGCTGTGCTGCTCAGGCACTGCACTTCTGCACAGAAATGCTTCCAGGATCTGACTGTAATTCAGTGGGAGTTTTCCTGGCGGGATTAGACACATCCATGCTAAGCATCATCTAATCAATTCAGCCAAATCTTCACTTTGAAGTAGTGTTGGAAAAGTTCCTTCTATCTGCAGCCTTGTGTTTCAGAAAGGACTAATTTTGCAATATGTGAACAAAGAAAAAAATAATAAAAAAATTTAGTGAATTTAGACTAAAATCAATCAATTGTCAGAAATAAACCTTTTTTTTCCCCGCTACCTTGAAGCCAAAATAGCCTGGAAAATTTCTGTCAAATTTAAGGAACATTTCCTCCCATATGGAGAATCTCTATCAAGATCTGGCCCCAAGAACATCTTCTGGCAAAGTGGTTGTAAAATCCCCAAAGACAGGCTTTATCCTGAAACACTGACAGCCCAAAGAGTACGGATGGACTTAGAATTTAGGTCAGTGTGTAATATGTAACACAGGTATCACTCTTGGTTTTGACCTAAATAGGAGAAGGGGATTTTCACTTTCCAGGCATCTTCATATATAGATTTTGGGGCATAAATGTATTCACATGGAGATGTAAGGGTGTGCTGTTGTGCTGCTTCTCATCTAAGTGCTATAACATGTCCTGTGAGACTTTCAGTTAGTACCATGGGTCTTGACACTCAAAGTGCTGTTACACAGCAGTGATATGCTTTACCTGCTCTAAACATAATGAGATAAGCCCCAGATATTAAAAATCCCCATTGAAACTCTTCCTCTACCTACATTTCAAACTGCTCATCTGACTCTTACACAGAGACCTGAGAGAAAATAGACACATCTGTGTTTACAGCAGTTTGACAGTTCAGGGCCTGATCCATGTCTCTTAGGAAAGAGATAACAATTTTGGGGCTGATTTTGACAGCCCTTGGCTCAGAACCCTGCAGAATGAGCCATGTCCAGAAACTGAAGCTAGTCTAGATGTGGACTGAGCTTCCCCTGCTTCCTTCCTGCAGTGACTACCTACAGCCTTAGCGAGGCTTTTTGGAAGAGAATATAAATAAAAATCAAAGAATTCTTAAACACTTTCAAGTGCAAGATCCTGAACACAAGGAGGAAAACCTGAATGTTCCTGTTCTGCTGAAGACATAAAAACCCAAATGCTTTTCTCCTAGGCTGCATAAAAGCAGTCTTGTGTCTTCTAAGAGGAAGTCTTGACTATCATCTCATGATGTATATATTTGCTTCCCCTATTTCATAGGTGTTTTTATTATCTCTGACAAACCTAAGCCTTAAGGCTGCAGTGCCTATAAAAGCAATTCATCCATCAAAATCATGATGAAGGAGGTGTTGAATAAAGGCTGAAGTTGGACTGCAGGAACAGGGTAATGGCACTTTTGCATAATGTCCCCAAATGAGGATGAAATAGGAAAGATGCAGTGTTTATACTGCACTTGGATTTAATTCCATGCTATACTTGTATAGGTCCCAAGGGTGCCAATATTTTATTTTGGCACAAAGAATAAAGTGCAGCAGTTTATAAGTTGCAAATACCATATACCTGCATTCAGAGTTTCCATCTCTTTCATGTGTACTCATAAAGCTGAGCACTGAACCAGACTGTGCGAGGAGGCTCTGCAGAGCTGGGGTTAGGGCTGTGTGATGGTAGAGTTCTGTTCTGCAGACCTGGACTCAAGTCTCCCTGAGGTCAGTGGAAAGACATGCTCTGCTTTGCTGCTACAGTAGACTTATGACTGTATCCGGGCCATTAGGCAATACCCCAATACAAACAATAAACACAATGGTAACTGTTAGCAAAATTAATCTTGTGAATATCAACTCCAAGTGTTGATTGTACTTAAAATAGTTTCTAGTTTCATGGTTTGATGATTAATTCTTGTGATAAAGTGACTATTCCATTGCATTTCACAGTTACATAGCTATTTTACCCATATACTTTATAATCAGTATAAAGTTTGCAACTGTAGATAATGAAAGAAAATCATTTAGCTCAGAGCAACACTTACCAACACACTGCTCCCCTCGTTTCTGATACCCTGGAGGACACTGGCAGCTGAAGGAGCCTCTTAAATTGACACATACTTGGTCAGCTCTACAATTGTGGGTTCCAGTTGCACATTCATCTATATCTTTATAGGAAAAATAAATGCAATATTAGTCATAAAGTTTACTTAAAACAGATTTTAGCCTATTGAAATGTTTTATGTATCTTCTAGCTACCTCTAAGTGAAGGCAGCAAAATTCAAATATATCCAAAGATGTAATTTCAGGGCTTATTCCACTTGCAGGATGTAAAATCTTATCAGATTTCTAATAACTTTTAATTCTAATATACTGCATTTGTAACTATTTTCAGATACAGTTATTTTAAACATTCAGATACTTTTATTTGTCAAATACCATTAATATTTTCTACTTAGCACTATGAAACATTCCATAAACTTCTTGCAACTTTATCATAATTTAATCATTTGACTTTTTTGCCTTGTGTTTTGTTTCCCATGCTGGTTGGTTGTTGAATGCTGAATCACTGCAGAAAACTTCAGCAAACATAGTTCAGGCCTTTCTCAAGGATGAGATGGGTTAGAAATGTTGTTTTGCTGATACTAAAGAGACTCTGGTGATCTCTTCTGCATGGCTCCCATGCTCCATACTTTGGACAGGGACTTGGAACTTGCTATGTAGTGGCCTTCTCCTCAGAAAGAGATCTGCCTCTTGTCAGTCCCATGAAAACTCCCCTAATTCAATCTGCTAAAGCCTTTGGAAAGAGTTCAGGTATGCTTGCATTTGAACAGCACAGCTAAAAATACAAATACTAGACTGATACTTTTCAGGGTAATTCACACTAAATGCAGGTTTCTACAAGTAGAACCCCACTATTCTGATTTTGCCTACTCATTATAACTGCTGGAGGTACTTAATTAGAATTAAACTGCATGTGCTGACAAATAGGTTGCTGAGAATGGCATTGTAATTTGCTTTCTCATCTGAGCATCCCAAATGTTGGAGAGCTTTTTAGTGTAACCTTACACAGTACAGTGAGAGGACTTTTTAGTTTTGGCATTGGACATAATTCGGAGACTCTAGGCTGAATAAACAAATTCCTTCAAACTTATAATCTCCAGTTTACAAATCTCAGCTGACCTCTCTATTTGTATAGGCACTGGGGATGTTAGAACATCACCAGTGGCAGATTCTGGGTGGTGCTTTGGAAAAAATGATGGATTCTTTCTCATAGCAAAGGAAAACAATTTTGACCACAAGATTCAGTAAAAAATAAACCATCAACAGTTTGAATTAATTCTCAGTGTTTGCCATTTCCCCAAATATCCAAATATTTTACAGCTATCTTCTCTTTATCTGACAGGGAAAATAAATCCCTTTTCTGTTAGCCCCCTCTTTGCATTTCTGCATAATACCTGAAGCTGCTGCGTTGATGCAGGACTTGCTGACTGTGTTGTTTTGTCCTGACAGCTGAAAAGCACATTCTCAGGTGTAAAGACTTTCAGGGACTAGAGCCACTGCCTCATAACAACCTGGTACATCATTAAACACTCAAGCCAAAGCGTGGTGGAGTTCCATGCAGGTCTTTGCAAGGACTTCACCGGGCTTTGCATGTACTCTTGGTTTCTACAAAAGCTGAAAGTTAGATGGCTATGATAGTCATAGAGTTCAAATCCTTCTTGTGCAGGGTGTGCTGGAACAAAGAGAGTTTATTTGGTCTTTGAGAACTTCATATATGAGTAAACTTAACATGAATTGCCTTTTAAGATGGATCAGTTAAAATGCATTGAGTCCTCATGTTGCCATTTGCATCCATGGCCTGATTTCCATTTAGTTTAACTTCTATGGAGTAATAAGCTACTCCAGCTAAAAGAAAGCAAATTAGATTGACTTATGCACTGAGGGGCTTTGATTTGTCCCGATGCTAAATTCAGTTTGAAAGAAAAATCACTATTCAAAAGCAGCATTTGACTGCTGGCTGTGTCTTGATCTGGAAACTCTTGCAGAATTTGATGCTATGGCCCCAAAGACCTGTGTTTAGAACAACCTCTTGAGACTGGTTTCAAGGAATCCTTTAGAGCTCTCCTAATCTTATTACTCTCGTTAGGATCCTGAACTGGGTTGTGTATTAGTTGTGCCTGCCCTGTCTGTTACAGAAAAGCAGAGTAATATGCGGTGTGTTCTTGGTGGGCTTCAGAAGAGCTTTGTCAGTGGTGTAACTCTGCATAGCCATGGTGCTTTCTGCAGTTTTGTCTGTCTTTGGATGGCTTTTTTCGAGATACAAGTCTCTAGGTAAGCTGGGGAAATGGATATATGGAATTGATGGGAGTTCTTGGAAAACTCCAAGCTGGTTTGTTTGTAGACTTTACTCAAGGTGGGAAGTAAAGGCGGACAGGAGAGCAGCCTCCACGGGGAAGGGCAGTAGGTTGCCATGCTCAGAGGAGTTCTGCTCACATCTGTGCGAAGAAAACAATGATGTTAGAGGAAACCTGATGGCCTAAAGATCCTCTTGAAGTGCTTCAAGTAAAATATAGTGGGAGGAGAACTACAGGCAGCGAGAAAGGTTTCAGTGCAGGAACATTCAGTTCTGACATCTCCAGTACTGCAATAATTACAGATATGTCTACTGTTGTGAGTGATATAAGGGTGAGGAAGCAAGTGGAAGTTTTCAGCACTGAAAAGAGTGCCAAATGTGAATTGTATTGGTGGGATACCAGAAGCAGCCCAGCCCTTGTGGAGTATGGCAAGCAGCACTGGTGGATTTTGCAATGTGATGTTGCTGTACAGATCTCTGCATCTATGCCTTTGAGTGAGGCCCAGAGAGAAGTCTTCAGCTTCTTGGCACTCGATGTGACCTGAATCATCCTCCATTAGAGAAACAGTCTTTTTTTCTAACTGTCCTGAGAGTTACTGGAGCAATAGAGGAGTGGAAGTCATAGAAAGGAAGCAGCTTCAATGTTGGAGGTCTTGGGATGAGGCAGACCAGCTCCGGTTTTCTCTGAGGTGGCCAAGGCAGAGTTATCTACCAACACACACACACACACTTCTCTCCCCATATGAAATAGAATAACTTTACACTGGTGGTGCCAGTATTGATCTGGGATTCCCACTTATGTGTCCATGGCTCTTGAATGGGTAGGCTGTCTATCTGTCAGTGTCTGACTGCACTCTGGTCTCAAGCTTTCCGATTGTTTTTTCCCAGTTACGACCCCTCTGTGTGGAAGTCCATAACTCCCAGGTCTTAATTCCATTACTCTAAAGATTATTTTCCCAGTTTAAATCAGACTTTTCCAATCCATTAGATTCCTGCATGGTGCCCTCTGATTCTGTGACAGTGGTTTGGAAGCTGCATCAGTTCCTGCTTTTAGCCTGCATTAAATGCAGGGATGAAATGACGGATATGCAAAGCACATGTTTTCCCTTAAATTCTACCATCTCATTCCATTTGATCTTTGTTGACAAAATCCGTGCACTTCAGTGTGAACAGTAAGTGAGGGTATTGAGAATCCATACATTTGTTTTCTGCCTGCTGCAGACACCCATGACCAGCCTGATTTGGTATCTGTGAAGACAGAAGGATCTGGGTGTGATAGAAACTCCCGCAGGAAGATCACAGAGGTCACCAGCTTTAATCCTAAGAGCAAGATAAATCTGTCTGCCCTTTCCTCTCCAGCACGAACGTTTAATCATGTGTGTTACGTGCATGTGTATTTATAATAATTAAAAATATTAAAACAAGACACTGCACTGCACACACTTGTGTCTCTGGGGAGAGGGTGAGAGAACAAACATGTGACAGATGTTTGTCATGTTGCTTAATGCACTACTGGAAAGCACTCAAGATACCACAGTGATGAGTGCAGTATAAGAAACAGATCTAGAAAGAAAATAATGGGCTTTTACAAGCTCATTCTTGAGCATCTTTCTTCTGCATCCTCTTGGCCAAATTTAGTGTCATCATGATAAAGTTTGTTCCCATGAGTGTTTCAGCAGCTGATGCCATAGCTGAGGCTTCTACCTTAAACAAGTAGCTTGTAAGTGATGCCTGAAAACACCCTCAACTCATTCCTCATCCCTCCTCATGCCTTAAATTTCACTTCTAGACATTACACATACCTATGTTCACCCAGGTAAAATCACCCTGGTAACCAGTAATGCATGTGATCTTCTCTTTTAACCTTACCCTTTTTTTCTTTCTGTTTTCAAATCTCAGCTAACATCTCAAAGGTTTATCTGTAGGGAGCAGCACAACAAGAGCTGTGTTTGTATTACATCGTTAAACAACCTGAATGGTATCTGGTTATTGATTCATGCAACCTGTGAAATACAGAGCAATCCTTACACTCGCTGTAGCTCTGGGTCTGATCTAAGAAGTTGCTGAGATTTTTATTCCCAGACAGTTATTCTCTGGACAGTTATAACCTGTGTAGTTGGGATATTTCCTTTGAAATAGCCTGAGCATCTCTAAAGTCCTTTTGCAGATTAATTTGACTTGGAAATGGAGCTGGGCTGCCTTCAGTGTTTTGATCATTGTAATAATTGAACTCCAATAACAATTCGGCCTTTCAATAGCCACTTAAAAACAAGCTTCTTATGGGATTTATTTGTACTTTAAATAGTTATGAAATATGAACAGAACTTGTAAAATGAGTTTGGATTGAATACTTTAATCCCCATGTGTTGTTTATAGGTGTTACATCCAGAACACTACACTGTAAGAACATAACAGTTTCAAAGTCAAGTACTCTGGGGGTTGCAAACCACAGCATTCAGGTTCTCTGACCAGTCTGCACTCAGATCCATGAAGCATCATGACATAGTCTTTAATTATATGGATCTCATACTCTGCTTCTCCCGCAGGCTTGTGCTCGGTCAAACCATACCATTCCCCAAATGGGTGAGGTGGTGTGGGCCTCTATCAAGTTGCAATGATTACTGTTATCTAAAAACCTTAAATTGATGTAAAGTCAGAGGCAATAGAGCACTGGGGGGAGGAACATTGCAATTGAGGACACTGGTCTCTCAATTGAATTATGTGGAAGCCATGCTGCTTTTTCAGAACTGTTTATGGAAGTCCTCAACTGCACCATGGTACATACGGCCATCAAACCCCAGTGACTCATCCTAGCATAAATACCACTGTTTGCAGCACTCTCCAGTGTAATTCTAAAAGTTCATTTTGGAAGAGAGCTGGGCTTGTTCAGCCTAGAGAAGGCTCCTTAAGAGGAGACCTTAGAGCAGCTCCAGTGCCTAAAGGGGCTCCAGGAAACCTGGAGAGGGGCTTTGGCCAAGGGCCTGTAGG
>JARCZZ010007192.1:0-82436 GCA_030323915.1 Brotogeris chrysoptera | reverse complement strand
GCATCCCTATAGGCCCCCTTCAGATACTGAAAGGCTGCTAGGAGGTCTCCACGCAGCCTTCTCTTCTCCAGGCTGAAGAGCCCCACCTTTCTCAGCCTATCTTCATATGGGAGGTGCCCCAGTCCCCTGATCATTCTCGTGGCCCTCCTCTGGACTTGCTCCAACACATCCATGTCCTTTTTATGTTGAGGACACCAGAACTGCACACAGTACTCCAAGTGAGGTCATGATTAAAAAGAATTTGTATGAGTCACTTATGCTTCCCTTCTTTATGTCATTCAAGGAGTTCTCTGCTAATTTTAAACCCTTATGCAAGGTGATGAATTCATTGTTTCATTCCACTGCTGTCACATCCAAGAACTAACTTGGACAAAGCTAGGAGGCTGTCTGGTCTCTTAATGGTAGAACACTTCTTACCTGGCATTTCCAAATAAGAGAATGTACTACAAGGCAACTTGCTAGTAGTAAGAGAAATAAAATTCACAGTTTTTCCCTGCCTCATGTCTCCCAATTCATGTCCAAGTTTTAGCTTATTTCGTGCACACATTTTTTCCTCCAAAAATTTCAGCATTTCTCTCTCAATTTCATCATAAACTGCTCACTGTGAACAAGATTGCTGAGACTAGGAGCAATTTTCTAAGCAACATTGCAATCTCATTCTCTCAGAATAGCTTTAACCTTAGGGCTGCTCTCTACTTAAGATTTCATTGCGAAATATATGTAGATTATGATTCTGAAGGCTTCTTCCTTGCTTCATAGCAGAAATGGTGAACTTCATAGAAATGGTTTTGACCATGATTAAATCTGCAAAAAAGGGCATGCACAATTGGAACCAAAATTAGTTCATAGCTGCTGATCACCAAAAATTATTTTGGTAGGTAGGAAAACCTTGTTAAAACAATTAAAGAACAAAGTTTGAGACTGGTGTTCCATAACCTTGTAGTAAATGGCTGAAGATACAACTGCTCTCCCAAGCCGCCATCACTTCCTACACAACTGAGGCATGCAAAGGCCATGTCAGAGTATTGCTAGCCTGGACAAGATCAAATCACTCCTGAAAGCCTGACTGACATGATAAGAGCTAATCTATCTCAATGTTGGAGATCTACAATGGCTTTATCTACTCCATCTGCAATCACCAATGCAGGTTTGTTTAGGTGTTTCCCTAAATGGTGCCAGACTACATCTGCAACTAAAACATGCACCTGAATTTTGGAGACTAAGACTTTGACACCTATTCCTAGTGCAAATGCAGCACAGTACTTCTGTCACAATCCAACCAGCTCCCTCAAAAGAATAACACCAGCCAAGTATCCTTTTTAATGGGGCATAAATAGGTGTGACTTCCCTCCAACTAGTCCTACTAGGGAGCTATTTGCCTTATTTGTATTTAAGACCAAAACACATCACAGTGTGAAAGCTGGAAAGAAAACAATCATTTGGAAGAAAAAAAAAAAACAAAACAACAGAACAACAAATCAGCAAAAGAGAATTGTACCATTAGCTCTGTAACCTGTGCATCCACTCCTGTGAATAATACTGCTATCAGATGCAGAAAAACAGATTATATGAACTAGCACTCTTGAGACAATTGCTATCAGGAAGATACATCACAAGAGAAGTGGCATCTGCAGTACTCTCTGTAACAGTTTTCCTAAGACTGAAGATTCTATGAAAACTGAGACTAAAATACGTTCGTAACTCTTAGAGGCGAGCCTTCACAGCATGGTTAAAAGGGTAAGAAAGTTTCCTTACTATTCTTTCAAAATACAGCAAGGATGCAATGCCTAAACATAGTGTATATTAAAGAACAGTGCAAAACCCAGATGAGTAGTTTCATCACCACTTAAATTATTCCTTTGTCTTCATGCTGATAGTGATCTCTCCCAATCTGAACACCATGAAGCCACCAAGCCATTTAGTGCTTCAGTAAATAAGCATGTCAGCACTCTCGCTGAAAGGTGTTTTTTTTTCATACAGTGTTTCTTCTTTTCTCTCCCTCTCCTTATATAAGGATTTTATTTTTCTGAATGACCTTTTATTATCCACAGGAATAATTGGTGACAGACTCTACTTTGTAGTTTAACAGGGCATCTGTCTGCTGGCTCAGCTGGGCACTGCCAAGATACCAACATGAGGACATAGTTTGGCTTTTGTTTTTAGCAACAAGTTCTATGCAGCTGAATGAAAACAGACAGAAACAGGAGGAATCCCTGTGGTTCAAGTCAAATTAAAACAATTGCTGTAATAAAATGCCTCCTTGGCCTGTTCAAGACCAAATGGGCCAGTCTAGTGATGATCCAGGATTTACGTGGTTTGAGCCAGCCTGTTTTCCTTCCAATCTGAATAGGACAGCAGGCATTTAGTAGCTCTGGGATGGCAGCACCCTGCAGCAGCCAGAGAGGGCCAAACTGGGAACACTAATACGTCCTTTTGGCACATGCGTGCAACCTGCCTGGGCTCTGAAAAGGACTAAAAGTGCTCCTACAGACAACCTGTCTCAGTGGAAGAGAATAATAGATCCTAAACTACTCCAGCTGCCATGCAAGTGAACAATTGAATGTGCCCTAACTTTTCATAGCAGGTATAAATGCCTATTGTGTAAGAAATTAAGGCTTGATTTAGTGTGATTCCATCACTGCAGGAGTTTTTCTGGTGAATACTTATAAGTGCTTTACCTACCTTTTCCTCTGAGGAGACAAATCTTTGCCCTAAAGGCATTCCCTGATTCAAGACCTCTTTATGTTACAACCCATCCTTTCATGGCACCAGTCTCTTTTGCAAGAGGATGTAGGCTGCCAGGTTTCAGGCGGGTACAACCTACCCCAGTGTTAATGGTTATATGGCACAGGGTTCAGAGCTGCTTCCTAGCTTAACAACACAGCAATGGAGTTTACATGCTTAAAACACAGAGCACTCTGTTGCTAAAACAAACAGCAAAATTATGACCCTACATCTTTGGTTTCTGGGTGATTTTTGCATTTGTGAAGGGTTTTCTAAGGGAGTTGTGGGCTTCTGTAGAAAGTTGGCATATATTGGTAGCTGAATTGCATCTTAAGTTTCCTTTCTTTGTCCAAGTCCTATAGAAGTAGACCAGAAATGGGTGACAGACTGAGATGGATAGAGCAAGCACCCCTGAGATGAGTGTACTGCCCCAGGTCACTGCTAACCAATGAGAGATGCTTCCCCCATGGTAACAGTGCTGACCATGAAGAACTGTGATCCAGGATTAAACTTCTAAAACCTCCCCTTTTTCATTAAGAGCAATGAGTGGGTGTGCATAGCAGTTTTCCAGATCACTCATCAGTACCTCTGTTCCTCATCCATATTCTGCAATTTCACTGCCAGCTGTATGACCAGGATCCAGGCGTCTGCCTCTTATACTCAAATTTCATCCTTTTTGTCTTGACAGTATCCATTCTTTTCTATTCTGGCTGATGGTGGTCAGCTGAAAGCCCGAATTCCTTCTCATTATCCGCACCCTGATTTCCCTCCTAAGTCTGCACAGATATGTCTCTTAAGGAAAGAGACTGTTAGCACAGTTTCATTCCTGTTCTATTGTCTTGTCCTCTTTATTGTTAAACTCCTGTCATCCATCAAACCCTATTCACAGCTGAAATCAACAGCAAATAAAAGGAAACAAATAAGTCAGCACAGTGCTACACAGAAGTGGAGCTAGCATGCACAGAGATGAATGAAAAGCCACTGAGCCCCAGTAGTGCTGATGGAGCTGCCCTGCAGCTGTTCTGGTTGAGTTACTTCATCACTGATGTATACAGAAAATGATAGATGTAAAACTTTAGCTGTGATAATGGCAGCACGAACTGGTACCATGTGCAGCCTTTACAACATGTCCACAGATGTGAACATGCTTGGAATTATATTTTTTTTTAATACAAGGGTCATTATAAAGTTGCCATTTCCTTTATGTAGATAAAGTCAGAGGTCCATGCTATATGGCAAATATGGTCTGTCACCAAATACAGGGTGTGCAGATGAAGTCTACTGAGGCTTATTGTATTTATATATTTTGTGAGATTTGGGGAGATCTATCCTTTTCTTCTGTGTGTTAATTTCTAGGCCTTGGACTTCCATGACTTTTTTTTTTAGTTAACTGCTTATATTACCACTGAAATGCCCTAGTTAACCTTTCATGTGTTGCCAGCAGCAATGGGGAATATCACTTATGGTTGGACAACTTAAGTCAATGCCAGATACTACCAAGAAATGCTAGTCACAGGTGTGAAATGAGGCAGCTCGTATTTCCATTTAGCATCCTAGTCCCCAGACTGCCCTTTCTTGCTGGACATAGGTTACATATACATCAGCATTTTGGCAGAGAACAGTAGTATGTTTTTTAATGAACTCATCCCTCTTTCCTGAACCACACTTGCAATTGATTCAGATGTCGAGTGATGCACACTGCTCCCACCCTCTGATTCACTCCTGCCAACATCCTGAAGGCTTCACAATTCCAAATACACTTCAGTAAAAAGATGCACAGGGTCCTGAGTATGAAAGGATGCTTTAATAAAATGACGCAAAAAGCAAAAAGGCAGACAGCTCTATTTTACATCTGTATTTGAGTAGCAGGAGAGCATGTAGCTATCAGTAGGCAATCAGAAGCCCACTGTGTTGAAATACTCCACAGACATACAAGGAAGGTCCTTTCAGCCTGAGATTAGCCTGGGTAAAGCTATCAAAATGAGCTGGAAAGAAAAGACCGTAAAATTCCAAAAACAGCAGAAAAAAAGAAATGGGGACAGAATAAACTACATGCCTCTTCTGCAGCACCACTTCCAAAGCAGCAATGCTCTGGGGGAACCCCAGCAGAGGTGAATGCAAAAGAAGGATCAAACCTGTGGTGAAGTCATGTAATTAGACCCGTGGCTTTGTAGGCTTCCCCAGCGCACTGAGGGCACAAGAAGAAAAAAAGGCCCCCATTTCATTATTGCGCATTTCCGCTGGTTTTAAAGCAGCCTTTAAACCTTGCTGGGGGCTGCCCATTGGCTCTGTGGACTATGCGGACGCCACAGCTCAGCATACGGGAAGAGGAGCATGCAGCTCCAAAAAATCTGTGCAGGAGGAAGTCAAAAGCACCTACAGGACTTTGGCACATAAGTTTCACTGATGTTTTTAAATATGCTTCTCCTAGAGCAAAAAATCTGATGCTACCAAAAAGCAGGGAAAGCAGCAATATTGTTAGAAAGAAAAATACTGGTGTGTAGTCAGTGCCTCCATGCATAGGTTGACTTCAGCTCATGCTAGCACTGCTGGTGTGTGCCACTGCCCACTGGAGCAACAAATAAACAAAGAGCATCTCTGATGCACAGATCCTTTTGTGTAGATGATCGTAACACAGCTGTGGAATACACATAACCGGTAGTGGTCTGAAGACACTTGCTCAAGATTATACAGTGAAGTGGTGTCAGAGGGCATGAATAACTGCCCTTGTATTGACCAAGGACTGCAGACCCATTTCAAGGTGTGTTATTACATGAGCCGTATTTCAAATCTAGTCGGTGTGCACAATGCTGTGGTAGCACAAATAATATTATTCACTGTGTTCTCAGTGTGAATGTGTACATTCAACAGTGCTACTGAAGATGATCTATAAATCTTTATACACCCTTACACTCCATAGTGGAGATCATGTAAACTCTGCAACTTGATTTCACAGTTTAGAAAATATTCACTGATTTAATTTGACTCTAATCCACTCGCATTTATTTTAACTATTGCCATTGCTACCAAAGTTCCAAAAGTAATGCTGTCTGTGGCTAGTTGTACTTGAGCAAGATTGTCCCTGGAGGTGAAATGAGCAGACATAGTCTTACCTTCTTCAAAGTTTAAGCTTGATGTCGAAATAGAAGTGCAGAGGTTCTTCCAGACTTGCCCTCACCCCATAAGCAGAGGTGATTAGTGCCTGGCTCAGGAGCAGCGTTGACTTATGAGGTGCTCTCAGTTAGGATCCTAGATGCTCTTAGTTATCCTTCCCTTGGGATGCACAGAAGTGCAGAAAAGCCCTCTGGCTTCTCTCCAGGGATGGCATGAGCAGGGGCATACCTTCAGCACCACAGCACAGGTAAGCACAGAGGAATCAGTGCCTGGGGGACTCCCTGAAGGCGGCAAAGCTGGACCTGGCAGCCAAGGCCTTCCCACAACCCATCAGGGACAGGGCAGCCACAACCCCAGCACTGGGCACCACCCTCGGGTCAGGGATGGCTGCTGAAGGGGCTGAAGTTGATGGTATGCTTCCGGAGCCATGCTGTGCTGTGCAACCTGCTAAGCACTCGCTGTATTCTCTCCCAGCAGTAGCTGCCTCTCCACAGCACGCAGAGCTCTCTCCAGCTGGCAGAGATATTTTTCAGTCATTGTTATTCTACCCTTTATGCTTTCTTTAACAACGCTGATGAGATACCAGGCTCGTGACAGAGCGTGGCTGCTAGAAATGGATCCAACCAAAGCAAAGCAGCTTCTCAACCACACGTATTCTCCCATGGGCAATAAAATGTCTTTGGTTTTGTAGGTGGAGAAGGATCACATATGCTGCCAAGGGACCTGCCAGGACCATACTCCTGTGAAAGTCCCGAAGCCAAGGAGGGTGCAGGGGTAAGTCTCCTCCCACCAGGTTCTCCTGGGAAGCACAGGGGTCAGACCTGTGTTCAGACACAATGCTTGTTGGCACTCTGGGTTAAGTGGCATAGGGCACATCTTCAGCTGCAAGGAGGCTGTCTGATAGCTCACCTGGTAGCCTGCGGTGGCTGGGAACGCACCATTTTGCTGGAAAAGGCAAGATGGGAACATTCCTTTTTTGTTCTCAGTGTGGTCATGTGCCGCCATGTGTTTTTAAGAGCAGCAAATGAATTTGTCAGTATGATGCTGGGAGTAGAAAGGGAGTGAATGGGCAACTGAATTCCCTCAGGGCCAGAACATTCATCTTCAGACCTGCTGACACTGCTGAGTGTGAAGCACATATATCTAAAGACAAAACCGATCACATTAAAAACTAAAGGCCCCTCCAACAATACTTGTCATAAACCGTTCTTTTAAACAAAAGTGCAAACGTGGATATACATTGCCCATATTCCTGCTTAAATTTACTTTAATCTTTCACATTTCTTTAAATAAAATCAAATTAGTAATCAAGGCTATTAAACTGATTCAGATTAAATGGATAAAGTATATTTTATACTTCTGCTATAAAAGCAGTGGGTTGGGATTTTTCATTAAAATCAGTTAAATTTAGCCCAATAACTAACTCTTGCTTAGAGAGGCATTTAAAGATAAAAATGCAGCAACTTCAGATCTCCTCCTGGTCTGTGAGTGAAAACTGGTGTAAGAAGCTCAAATTATCTAGCTTTAAGACCTTAGAGGCCTTGATGAATTATCAGCTAAATCCAGCACCTGCTAAAACCTTTCTTCTTTTTTTTTTTTTTTTTTAATGGGGAAAAGTTAAATGCAAAACATGTTTTGAAAACCTTTTCTTAGGTTTTTCTTATCACATTTAGTAGTTTCACCTACCATTAAAAAACCGCACAAAACAGACTAGTAATTTTCTAAAAAATCCAGGTTTCCAATAGTTTTTATTTAAATGCTAATAAAATCCAAAAAGTGATGGACAAATCTAATTAAAAAAAACGAAAACAAAACCAAAACCAAACAAAACAGATCTGCTAACAAGAAATATGAACCTCACTAAATGTGCCTAGCAATTTAGAATGAACAGTATAGCACAGATTTTCATATTCTTAGCTATCCAGAAACAACAACTAAATTTGAGATTAAATCTAGATAAAGCAGTAAATCAACATATCCTTAGGGGTATCAGTCAGAGAGAATCCACCTTTCTTTAGGCAAATAATATACAACACAAACAATAAAACTGAGCTTCAAATTGATAACGCAAAGCTATCAAAACAAAACTTTCATGCTATGATGAATTCAGATATTTAAATCATTCTGATTGCATCTGGAGCATGGACTTGTGCAGACATTCCCAGACATTTTTCACTGATTGCTAGTAGCGCTGTGCTCAGTGTAGTAACATTTTGTGGCAGCTTGTGTATCACAAGCAGGACCTATAGGACTGCTGGGAAAGCTCTGAGCTAGAGTTTAATCAGCGCCTAACTTTCTCTGGTTTAAGTTAAGGTCATGCTTAAGAAAAGGAAGAAAGAAAGTTCAGTGACCCTGGAATGCAATTTGTTTTAATAACACAGTACTTCCTGTGCTTGGGAGTGTAACACCACACAGAACAAAACCTGACTTAGCACCATTTTCTCCTTGGTTTTAAAAAACTGGTCTCTAACAACAACTCCCCACTGAAGGAAAAGGTTTAATGGCAGAACCTTGTAAAAGGGAGGCTGACTCAGTGCTGTCATTGATGTGGCATGAGCAGAATCAGCAAAATGCTAACATGGGAAAGTCAATAAAGTCCAGGAGAGTACCCTTACCAGCATGGAATAAAATTAATTTAGTTATAGTAAATGACAAAGTGCTGAAATTTTCTTTAATAACTTGCTAACAATTTGTGGAAGTGTTAAGCCTGTTGTCTGAGGCAAAGACGATATGGAGCAGCTGGATAGAAATCCTTCTAAGCTTGTATTTGCTGAGAGAGACTAATACGAAACAATTGTCCTTTCTATTGCTAAACAGTCAAATGGTCAATGTTATTTTCATGTAAAAAAACCACCAATTCTAGACTAACACTGAAGACAATATGTGCTGACCCAGCTGAAATACTTTTTTTATCATATCAAGAGAAAGTAGATCTCAATGAATAGAAACCAGGAAATAGAAATTTGCATAGCTGTTATTTCAACAGCCTACTTACTCCAAGTGGAGACCTGGGCGACTGTGAAGTTCCCTTCAACTTTAACAAGCTATTAACAAGAAGCAACAAGCTACCTCTAGGTCCAGACAGTGCTCTTGACAATACGGTTCAAGTCAATGGTAATTGCATAGGTTTCAGTAAAGCATAGAAAACTCTTATATATAATAGGTAACAACATTCATGACCAGTGAAGACAGGATATGGATTAGTAAAAAAAATACTACACTTGATCCTCATCACGAAGCAAACTAATGCTCTTCCTTACAAGAAAGGAAGGAGCCACTCTATGTCATGTGCTCAGAACAAGCCAAGCTGGACCTGTTGTTGAACAAGCCGAAGTTTATGAATGTTCTGGGAGTTTTTTATGTTTCTTCCTTCTTTCCTTAACAGCAGAATGCTGCCTCTTCATTGTTGTGTTTAAAACACATCCTGTTATGCCTGTAGCTCTTTTTGGAGTGCAAGTTCAGAATACCATGTACTCTATTACTTGCAGCTTTTGCTTAAAAAGGAGAACAAACATGCGTGTGGGAGTAGCATAAACTGCAGCTGGTTTTCTTTATGTTTCCACCGTCATTACTGCTGACTGGTAACGAGGAAGAAGATGTAAATATACACCACAAGGAAGGAGATATACACCATTTGGCTTCTCTATAACACTGCTATACAGGAGCCTGGGAGATTGCCTTGATGAACTCCTAATTTTAACAAAACTTTTATGACAATAAAAGATAGAATAGGGTGAAAGAATTTGTTTTGCAGTGAAAAGGATGTTGCTATCCCATCTGATGCTGGAATATTTAATCAGAGATACAGAACTTCAATTTGCTCTTTCACTGGCTTTATGAAAGATCGTATCATCAAAGAACCCAAGTGAGTCCAGATATCTTTGGAAAGATTAATTAATTTCACTGGGCAGCTGCTTAAAAACAAACAAAACATCCAAACAGATGCAGGATACAACCTCATCTCCGCATTCTCCCCCTGCCCTACTGCCATAAACATAATGAGGCTGAAAACTTTACAGGACAACTCAAAATCACAGAGGTGTGGTATTTTCAGCACTCTGGGGCAATTTAAAAGCAAGATGTTCTTTCTGTACAGCACATGATTCTGAAGCTTGTGAGGCCAGATGACAAAAATCCCTGGTTATCTTTTCAAGTGTAAGCCTGCATGGCCTTATACCCCCTCCTCTCCGACCCTTCAATGCAGTTTAGGATGTATCTTGCTGCCACACCAGCCACAGAGGGGTACTGCTGAAATTCATAGGAAATTGAAGTGAAATTCAGTAACAATCCAAGGCATGGCACACAGCTTCAGGGAGTAAAACAGATGATGCTTTCTCCAGCTAGCTCCTGCCAACTCTTATTGCTGGTTTCTCAGGTCATGCTCTCCACCCCTGGTCCTGGTCACAGTTCACCTCATATTTAAGTCAGCAGAGCTGGGCTAGCTAATGGAGAGGAGGATTCATCTGAGTTACTGAACTGCATGTCATAGAGCACACAGCTAAGAGTTCATTTCCAATTATGGTCTGTGCTAATTGCTCTCCTGTGCATCTTCAAATCATGACCAAGGCAGGCAACATTGGTTAGGGAAGCCAGAGGATTGTTAGTCATTCAAAACCATCAAAGACATTATGTTTGACCTCTGGCATTGTAATTTTATTTCTGTGGCTCTGCATGGAAACTGCCAAAGCAAAGTAACAAGACTGTCAAGCTGTGGTGCCTCTGTAAAACATGCCCACCTATCTTCATATCTGAAGACAAATGAGATTGTCTGCTCCTACAGTATGCAAGTTGGACATTGAAACACATAGCAGTTTCATGGTGCAGAGCTGGATTTCCACACAGAATACTATGTATTTTTAATTAGCAGGCCTACAATCAGTTTATCTTATCATCTCCTTACACTTTCATTGTGCCTGATTTCACTTCTGATGATCAGAAAATGCAGTGAACCTAAGACCTCAGCTTACTGCAGGGACAGCCAGTCCTTCAGGCTGGCCACAGGTTTAGTCGTTGGGCCTGTTGCCTTTCTAATTCAAGAAAAGGATGCATCTTTTGGAAACTGAAGATGTTGCTTGAGGCAGAAAACATTCTTTGTCATCGGAAAAATAATTTCATTTTTGAATATGATCCTCTTGTCTCTGACTTTCTGAGGACCTTCAGGTAGGATTGGTTTTCTCACTTATCCATTTCTAGTGTTGCCATCCCCCCTGCAGCAAATGACACATCCCAGCTGGAGGCATTTAACACCACTCCAGTAGCATTAGAAGGAGCAAGCATTCGGTCTTAAATATAGGGAGGGCTCAGTAAAATGTGTGGTGAAGGCAGTCTGATTGCTGGAGATTTGTACTTCAGTGTGCAAAACTCAGAAGATTGACAGATGTGAAGAATATGCAGGACCACTCATTTAAGACCATAGCAACATATTGGTGGAAATACTAACAGTATGGTAAGAGGGTCTTGCTGTTCTTCTGTGAAGTAGTGATTTCAGTCCATGGAGGCTGACAGGATTCCCCATGTAGGAGTAAAAGCAAAGACAGAAGCATTTCTCTTCTTCATAGTTGTCAGAGCACACCTGTGTCAAACTTCTAGAAAAAAAGATGGCATGACAAAATGTACCTTTCTGCATTTAGTTAATGTTTGGAACTGGAGTAAGTGCTGTATTTTCTTTGCATGGTAATTAAATGCAAAGTATTTCAGAATACTGTCTTGTTTCTGATGCTGCTACTTGTGAGCTGAAAAAGTTAGGAACATTTAAATATGGGCAGGTAAAATTTAAATGGTATTATTTTTTAATAGCTACAGACATAGTTTTGTATAATAGTATTTGTCTGCTTTTGATTCTCTTCCTACATAAAATCATAGAATCATAGAATAGTTAGGGCTGGAAAGGACCTTAAGATCATCCAGTTCCAACCCCCCTGCCATGGGCAGGGACACCTCACACTAAACCATGTCACCTAAGGCTCTGTCCAACCTGGCCTTGAACACCGCCATCGATGGAGCATTCACAACTTCCCTGGGCAACCCATTCCAATGCCTAAATCCATGAAGGTGTTTAAAAAAACCCGTCCTGTTCTGTCTGCTGCTTGCACCCTCTCTCTCCCACTAGATGTCTTTACAGGATCTATCCAGACCTCTTGAAAGCCTCTGATCAAATTTCTTCCATATTTTGTCTCTGCTGCAAGATTCCCACCCAGATTAGTTTCTGCTAATTGTTCTTTCATTTGCTTCCACTTTTGCTTCAGTCTGGTCTCGTGTTGCCCACAGCTGCTTATCTCCCTTGCCGGCTCTTTTTCCTGGGGTGACTCTGGCCCCACTTTTTCCTGCGGGGCAAATGTCCCTGCTCCTCAACACTCATTTTTGCTTACATTTTGATAACATCTACAGGCCAGATAAGAAATTATTATGTTGAATGAGATAAACTTACTTAAGGAAAGCCTGTCTGTAGTCGAGGTCTTAGAAAACACTTTGGATCCATCTAAAAGCCCTGACATAAAAAAAATTGCCAGCTCTCTCTTCCATTGCAGTTTTGATGATTAATGGCAAAACTACTTCTGTGTTATCTTTGTTTGTGCAACTGGAATTTGTAGTCACGTTTATTAACTCAGTCCTTGCGAATACTGGGAAGTTGAATACTCAGTGAAATACACTGTGTTTGGGTGTATATGAAGAGATATTTAAACATTTCTGCACAATGTATTTTGTGAATGGGCTACACAAACAATTTTACTAACTCTACAGGACTTTCTTTTATCTATAGAGCCTAACGTACTTAAGCTGCTGCAGGACAGCACTGCTTTATTCTCTGTAGACAACTTTATTCTTTGTCTTGTCATTTTTATTGTTCTAGTGGCAGTGAATAAAATGCTACATCTGTTCCTCAGGAAGGACTTAATCCAAAGCTCATTGAGTGCATTGGAAGAGCCTTCACTGGGCTTTGGATCAAGCTCTTTAGTTCACAAACAAATGCTCTTTGTGAGAATATGCTATTCAAGTATTGTACAGAAGAGTTACAGAGCTAGAGATCCTGATTTCTAAAATAATGATTGCTCTTCAAATCTTTTTTGCATTGCCTGTTCAGTTGGAGGAACAATATGCAACTGTACGTTATTGTTGAAGTACTGTAGTCTGTGATTATCTTGCCCCAGCTGTTGATGTAAATGTAGAACATCTAAAGCTGTGGCAAAAAGTAGTGCTGCATTTATATGGCTCTTCCTATGCACACACTATGTCAGAAAATATATAGACTCCCTGCCCCTGTGGATCTTCAGGCTTAGTCAGGCAAGATGGACATGGGTGAGACATCTTTCAGGACTGCCTTCTGTTGATGTTATTGATCAAACAGACTTGAAAGAGGGATTTGTAGAATTTTGAGAGACTACTGAATGGATTTTTTTCTCCCCTGTGCTTAGGAAAAGTAACAGACTGAAAGGAGACACAAAGCCCACAGCAGGGGAAAGATATGGGAACTATTGTGGAAGAGGGTACAAAAAGAGTAAGATAAAGCAAGAGTAATCAAAGCAGAAACATCATCTGGGGTAAGACTGTAAGAGCTTTAAGTGAAATCTAAGAGCTCCAGATTTGCAATGACTGCATTTTCCAGAAGAAGAATGGAGAACCATGAGTCAGTTACGCAGCGGTATCCCCACGAGCTGCAATTAAAAAACAATATTCCTTACAGCATCACAGGGAGTGAATATTTCCTTGGTTTTCTCATGAAGGGGAACTAACAGTTCCTGTGAACTGAAGAGAACATAATGCCAGTGAAACTGGCCTGTTTCTGCAACTGCAGAACAGGATAACTGCTTCACGTGGGTGCAGATTACGCACACAGTTACTACTGGGTATTACTCCTGTGACAGAATGGCTTGCAGTAAAATACTCTACACAGTGTGGTAAGTGCTGGCACGGCTACGCACGTAGTTCGTAAGCCAGTGATGACTAAAAGTTTATGGAGCCAGTACTAAAACGTTACTTACTCAGGAGTCACATTTAAGTCAATGAGTTTATTCAAGTTGTTAGTTGCTGATACAGATCTTGCCAAGCTATTTCACCACATAATAGAAGTGTCTAAACGAGCCTGTTAGTCAGCTAAGTAACTTCAGAAAATAATTTTTAAGTTCGTATTACATTAGTATTTGAACTCCCTAACCACAGCTGAGGTCCCGTTATTTTCTGCAAACATCCACTAACAGGCAGTCCCTGCCCTAAAATTCATCAACTCATAGAGACATATAAGGGAATGCAACACACCTTTGGTCACATCTCAGATCACCAGCAACACCAGAAATAGAACAGGGATCTCCAGTCACTTCCCAACCAGCAGCTCCCTACCTCTGTAGTACTTGACATTTCATCCCTGTACTGAATATAAAGCATTTATAAATGTGACCTCCAAACTTCCCACGGCTCTTCTGCTGACTGATGGATCTCTGCATTCATTAGTTTTATAAATGCACAGAGAATACACACAAGTACCATTTTCATCTCACATGCATTACCACAAGCCAGCGCATTCCCTCAGCCAGTTCATGTGCATGTTATTCTTCAGTCAAAGTAATCAGAATCACAAAGAAAAATTGACCTAAGCACAAAATTCCTGACAGCTAATCTGACACTTAAAATTCTGCATCCGAAGCAAACCCCATTTTTTATACACAGTATGGAGGCTCCCAGATCAGTCATCATCTTTCAGGACTGCATTTCATTTTATAAATGTTGTAAAAGTGCCTGACATATCCAGCATCATTATCACAGTGTTCTTTTTCCTTTTTTTATTCTGCACTACTCTCAGCATCTTTGGGAGTTCATAGAGAACAAGAACAGCATGCTGGGCTGTGAAACAGCAGCCTGAAAGAATTTCTTCCTACTAGGAAGCAGTACCCCCTTTGAATTATTCTCCATTTGAAGGTTTGCTGTATAACAATTAAAAAAAAAAAACTCACACAGAAACTACGGTTCAATATGCCAACAAATTCCCAAAGCAAAGACTGAGTAACTCCTCTGTCTCCTGGATATTGCAGGGGCAGCAGATATGGATATGACTTTACTGTCTTCTCCCTGTTTCTCTCCCTTCTCCTTCAAATGTCTTTGTCTCTCATTTCCTTCTCTTTATCACGCCATCCTGAGCTGCCCTGTATCTCTTCCCTTTCCTAACTCCAGGCACTCTTCGTTGGCAATGGCTCTGCTGTCTTTCTGCCCATGGAAGACCATGCATCCGTACAGAGGCAGACTGTAAACTAGGTCAGCTTATGTGGCAAAGAAAAAAGAATAGAAATAAAAGCCTTTTTGTATAATAACAATGCCTCACATAAGCATGTGGCCCAGTTATTAGAGGTGTTTGATGGCCGCAGTTCCCACTAACTTCAGTGACACCAGTCCTCTTGTTCACAGCCTATGCATATAGGAAAATAACTTCAGCTTTGCAGCTCCCTAAAAGTATTAGTACAGATATGCAATCGCACTTCCTTGAGCTTTCCCAAGAACGTCACACAATCTCAGGAGCTGGTTTTTTCACTTTTTCCTACATGTTCAGCACAGCCTTGGGATGTATGTTTGTCAGTCACTGGAGAAGGAATGAGGTAATACCAGGGGTGACATATCACTTTTCAGTTCACAGGGCACATAAAGCAGGCCTGAAAGGGAACAACAGACAAAGAACTGTCATTTAAGTGTTTAAAATAATGACCTTTATTGACAAAAGTTGGCTTAATGCAGCTGATCATTATACTTTTTCTACTTTCAGGGGTTTTGGGACCAAACCTCCTAATCTTACAATTCATTATTTAGATAAAGATATTTTAACTTCACAGTGAAAATTAGGGAAGGCTGCACGCTGGCAAAGATTAACTCCTTCTTCTCCCTACCTGAAGCCCTCTGTAATACAGTTCAAATATCACAGAGCATTAACAAAATACATCTTTAAAACAAAATTTAAGATCATTTTCTTCTGCTGTTGTAACTGTTGAAAATGCAAATTAGAAGCCAATAGGCAAAATTCACTAAAATACACACAGTGAAATCACATTTGATTTCCTCTGTGACATATTAGTCATGTGCTACCTTAATTAATACTAAGTAAATGCATCTCTCTCATAAGAAAAAAAAAAAAGGCAAAATAAAAATTCTAACAGTATCAGTGTCATTAGATATTGCTTTATCTAATGGAACAAAATCTGTGCTGCAGTCACACAGGTCAGTCCAACCCTGTATGAGGGGCAGAAGTTAACTGTTGGAGCAAAAGGGCAGAGGGGGGGGAACCCACTAACAGGAGCTCTGAAGTTCCCCCTTTGGCAGTGTGACATCTTTAGCTGCAGTAAGTATCACAGATTTTTTTCTACAGTGCAGTATTGCCAGCACCAAAACTTGAGGCCTTCAAAAAGTACAAGATTGACTATGCTTATTTTAATTATGTTTCTAAGGCCTGGAGGAGACCTTTCAGCATAGATCTGAAGGTTTCAACAACTAAAAAAGTCCTGATATATTTTTCTCCCTCCCTTCCTTTTGATGACTGGCTTGTTCTATCAGCTAAAGTTTCTAAAAACCCAACAAACATGGTCAGACCTGTGAAACTCCCAAAATGGATTCAACCTCCATGCTCCCATTTTTCTTTCCCCTGCAGCCCCACACTGCCATTTGGATAGGATACCTAATTGTGGCAGCAGAGACAGCAGGGCAGGCTGCTGGGTGTGAGCAGTGATGCATGCCCATGCACAGCTGCTTCAGTCAGATGCCAGAGGCGTAGTTTCTCACTCCTCCCTGCCCGCTCCCAGTAAATGGGCTGAAGGGAACGCTACTACAGTTCTAGCACATGCTGGGCACACCTGCACGGATCCTAGATGGACAAAGGGTGGGAGTCCTGTCTTTGGGCGGGTAACTGAATTGCAGACATTCCTGGGAACAATCCTAGACGGTGCAGCTCAAACACCCCCAGTTCAGAGCTGGGCGTCCTTCTTCCTTCCCATGCCATATGCTAATGTCAAGTAAAAAATGTGCATTAAAAAGGGCCATACTTCATCTGGAGAATTTACGGCAAAGTATGAAAGAGACAAAATGGACGGCAGCAGATATGGAGTACGGCAACAGCTTCCTGGGTCACAGACCTTGGAAGTACCATCCTGTACCATACTCTGTGTGCTTTTGGATTCATGTTTGCAAAGACGGTCATGGATACATACAGTTAATTACTAAGATAGCTTCTTAATTCCATTAATAGCACTGACTTATGGGTCTGCTCTTAGGTATGTATGCATCCATCTATTTCCTTATACTATTAGCTTTTATTACAAGCCTTTTCACTGTCACAACATTCAGGTAGCAACGTGCCTGTATGTGAGTACCTATGTCCTTGAGTTCTCATCAGAGAATGCAGCAGCTGTATCATCAACAGCAGCACGTAACTCCCCATTTAAAATACTGACACCTAAAGAGGGGACAGCAGCAAATGTGCCACCACACTTCAATACAGACCCTGGAGAACTAGAGGTTTGCAAACCTCATGCCTGTTCTGTGCAAATAGAGAGATGGTAATTGGGTTAGAACTAAAGGACACCTGGATTAATGCTATCTGAGAAGAGTCAACACTGCAGCTGTAAAGTCCTGCCTTAAACAAACCTCTTGAAGGTCTCTGAAAGGATCAACAAAAATGTGGTCAGGGTGATCTAATTTCCAGTATACTGGGTTTCTAAAAGGCTCTTGACAAAGGTTTTTAAGGAGACTGAAGAACTGATAGCAACAAGAGGGAAAGCCCTGGTATAGCTGAGTAATTGCTTAGAAGATAAAATGCAAAGTACAGGAATAAATGACCAGTTCTCACAATGGAGGGAGGCGCTGAATGGTGTTGGCTTCTGCACAGATCAGCGCTGGGACATGTGCTGTTCAGTGTACTCATATCTCACCCAGAATGAAGTGAAATAGCGTTAATTAGTGGTATTAAGTCAGCAGTAAGAGGAAAGACTGAAGAACTACACAAGGACATTATGAGGCTGACTGGACAATATACGAAATGCAGCATAGATAAATATGAATTGATGCTTATACTGAAACGATTGTGTAAGACAGTAGGCTCTGAGCTGACCATTGCATGAACAAAATCTCAGGTTTACGGCAGACAGTTCTGTAGAACCATCAGCTCTGTGCTCAAAAACTCCTCATAAAATATTAGCTTTTAAGAGAAAAACAACACTGCGCCACCATATGAATCCAGGTTTTGTCCTCATCTTAAATCTTGTGTATTTCTTAATCTCAAATAGGATCTATTAGATCAGGCTGACATTCAAGAGGGCATCTTTGAGGATAAAAGGTACAGGACGGTCTATGGACAAAGCCCCTCCTTGAGCAGCCTAAAACTCTTGAGCCAGGAGGAGTGATGTAAAGTGATTACAGTGCAGGTCTACCAGCTCATGAGCAGCTCAAAGAGATGGTTAGGAGCTGTTCCTCAGCTCCAGCACAGGAGCTGAGGGCATACAAAAGTTCTTACTGAAACCAAAAATAAAAGGCAGAGGTTCTTTACGGGGGGGGGAGGCAAACCAAAGGAAATTCTTGCCACAGCCTACTGTGAAGGCTGCAAGCGCACTTGGACCCAAGGAAGTCACATTTACTCTATTTATATATATTATATATAAGATATACATATAAATATTTGTATGTATTTGTATAAATAAGCAAAACCCCAACAAACAAAAAAACGGAAAGACAAACAAACCCCAACCCCAAAACCCCCAAACCCAAATATCACCGATCAGCAGCAAAACCCCGCCGAAGCCGTCGGAAACCCCCAGCGCCGCGGGGAGAGAGCTCACGCCGCGCACCTCAGGAGGCGGACGGCGCGGCCGCGCTGTTTCCCGCCGGGGCTCCGCTCCTTCCCTCCCTCCGGCCCCGCGCGGCGCGGACGGCTGTAACAGGAGAGGGCTCGCAGCCGGCCGGGTAACCCGACCGCGGGGGGGCGCGGGGGGGGGAATGCGCGGAGGTGCCGAGGGGGCACAGCGCCCCGCGGGACGGGACCCAGGCGGACCGGGACGAGGCGGGACAATGCGAGACGGGGCGGGGCGGCTCCGGGGCGGCCGGCGGGTTTGTCACCCTCTTCCTGGCGTCGGTGAAGGGGGCGGGCGAACAGGGAAGGGGAGGAGGAGAAGGAGGAGGACGAGGAGGAGGAGGAAGGGGGACCCGACGTGTCGGGGTTGCGCTTGGAGCTGGCGGTGCACGGTGCGCGCCGGAGGAGCGGGAGCGCCTTGGAGAGGTACCTCCTCTCGCGGGGGTGCGCGCGTGTTTGCGCGCCCTCTTGCCAGCCTGTCTTGTCTGTTTGTCTGCCTGGTTTGTGTGTGTGAGCGCGGCTCCGGCTGCGGAGGGGAGGGAGGCGGCGGTGGCGGCTGCTGGCTCCGGCAAGCTGGCCCTCGGCGGGCTGCAGCCGGCAGCGGTGGAAATGCGGGGACGGGGACGGACTGAGGCGGGGGCTAAAGCGGAGCGCGGGAGGTGTGTGTGTGTGGTCGATAGAGATGCGAAGAAGGTCAGGGGAAAGGCTAGGAGGGAAGATGAATAGGCAGGGAGGAAAGACCAGGAGGAGAAGGGAGAATGAAAATGCGGGAAGGGAAGAGGCCAGGAGGGAAGGGGCGATGTTGGAGGGGGGACACGGACCTGCTTTTGCCTTCACCTACCCCGCGAGGTGCGCCCGCCAGTCCCGCGCCTGCACATCCCTTGTGGCGGGGGGCCCTGGACCCGGGGGAGGGGAGTGCGGAGCGGCGGGTCGGTGCGCGCCCCCCGCTGCTGCCCGCAGGGGCTTTGGTGAGATCCTGAGGAACCCGTGACGTAATTATTTTTTAATCAGCATTTTTTTTCATGGGCATCTCATTTTTTCCTGGACTCCCCGTTTTGAACAGGAAATCTCCCGTATCTTTGTTCCAAGCCTGTCTATTTTTAGACCCCCTCAGTAACGGCAAAGCATGAGTTTTAAATATTTGATTTATTCTCATTTGGCTCCTGCTTAGGACCACTGCAGCGTAAACTTCTCAAACGCTGCTGTCTCTCCCTAGAAAAAGTTATTCAGATTATTGCTGAGGTGGGCAGGCAGGCAGCTACTGTGGGTACCAGTGTTTGAGTTCCTGATAACATTAGCCATTAGCCATAAGGAGCAGTCACTATGCTGAAGTTTGTTTTTTATCTTTAGATGAATTGCCTGTCAGCTCCCAGAAGATGTATGTTAGGGCAGAAAGTACCAGTTTAATGTTGGAAGAGATAGAACAGGTCCCCCAGCTGTGATTTTATCAATGAAATAAACATGTTTTATTTTGAGCTGTGATTAACAGTTCAATGTTGTAATGGTATCCTCTGATTCTAGCATTGTCTCATAGCTCTGGTATGTCAATTTGTATTCATGCTGTGTAAGTGTTTTGCAGAGGTTTTGCGTATCTGACAGGGATTTATTTCATTTTCACAATTACGTTTTCTGGCCTCACCAGCCTCAAGGAAACCCAAGGAAAGCGTATATACATCGATATATGTGGCAGTACATGACATTCTTCTATGAAGTGCAAGTTATTTTGTGTGTGTTTAGATCACAGCTTTTATGTCCCTGCACACAGCAGAAGATGAATTTATATCTCAGATTGGGAAGATGTTTTAAAACAGCCTGAGGGTCCATGTAGCCATTGTGGCTGGCTGCAGGAATCTAAGTGTTGACTAAGACGGCATCTCAGGGGCCCTTCCAGTACTGTAATTTTCTGTAATCAAGTGACAATCATGGTAAATCAGTGCTGATGAAACATGCACAAAGCTTTAAAAAAGATGCATTGCACACAGTAACTTTTGGAGACCACAGACATCTCTCACTCCTTCCTGAAAAACAAGTCTCAATGCTCAGTGCAGAAGTTTCCCAGCTATAAAACAGAACTCTTCTTTCTTCCTTTTTCTTCTCTACATTAGCAGATCTTCAGGGCTGTTTTACAGTCTTCACTCAAGCACAGTGTACCGAAACTGGAAGACTCATCCTAGTTTGTAAAAAAATCATACCGTAACTACTGCTCAAAAATATGTGTTACAGAAATCCAGATTTTGTCATTCCTTTTTCTGTTTCCCAAATAATAATATTCACAATAGTTGCTTGTTCTGGCATTATGGCAAAATGAACAGAAAAAGAGGATACATTTTTCATACTAAAATTCTGGGTTAGCAATACAAATTATGGGCTTTTTGATGATGAACAGTATTCAGCAGTCCATTACAAGTGTAAATCATGCCATCCTTAATTTTTAGAGAGAGATCCTATGACTTAAGTTTATGATTAGTGAGAGCTCAAGAGTTTCACTTTTTGTTCATTTGGTGACAGTATTTTACCGGGTTTACAGAAAGCAGAACTGTTCCTTTACAGTAATTCTTCAGAAATGTAAAAATACTTAGGTGTAACAAGGCTTAAGTGTTTCATCACTTGATATAGTATTTACATGTAATATACTACAAAACTGAGAATTTTCCCTAGGTATTGCATAGCAGAGAGAATGATTACTTTAATCCCATATTAATAACAGAGAAAAACAAGAATTTATTGAAAATAGAGCAAATTCTCTTCAAAACCTACATACATCTTCAGAAGGGTTAGGAATATTACTTTCAAAATGCACGTAAGTGCTTGGCAAAACTGGTATTTGCTACTGAATGACAACAACGTGTCCTCATCATAGTAGAATTTTCCAGCTTTGTCTAATTGACTAAAGAGACTATTCATGATCCAGGAGAAAAGGATGCTTTCAAAGATTTGGATTTTGTTGGTTTTTTATTTTTCCAGAATCGTTGATTTTCACTGATGGCTTTTGTGGCTTAATTTCCCTCTTTTCCTATATTCTGAGTGTTAGAAAGGAAAAAGAGCAGAAAACTTGCTGTGTGTAAATCGCTAAACACATTACTGTATGTACATTGGAAGGGAATGGTTCTCCATGTTTTACCAGCTTTTTTGCACATGTGTTTATATTACTTTATATAACATCTTTGTATAAAGTATGCATGAATCAAGTAAACTTTTTAAGGGTGTAGTGGGTGTTGTACTACCAGTAAAAGGTATCGTTTCCCTTTTTAGCAGCTGAAGTAGTGAGAAGAACTATCTCCTGCATTGATAATTGCAAAATGCCTTAAACTGGAGACACATTAGGAATGTACTGATTTAAGTATAAAAACCAAATGTCACACCAAAACCGCAATCACTGAGTAACTTAGTAAGTAAAACAGTTCTGTTGACTGGACCTGGGTAAAAAATGCAAATACAGATGAGGACATATGTAGCTTCCTTCCTAACAATTCTCTGTGATTTGGCATCACAATTGTTATTTTTTAATCCAGTAAATCCAAGAATTCAAACAGACATCTTGTGCCTCGTTGTTTGGGGCAGTGGCACCCGCATTATTGAGCTTTGTAACAGCCATTTCCCCCCCCAGTACTCCAGGGAAAAATACATCTCTATCTGTATATATGCTTAAAGTGTCCTGTTTCTGTGTCTTGATAAATGTGGGGCAAGTTTAGTAGTGCCAGTTGAGAATAATTCTCTCATAGGATTGCTACTATACAGTCCAGATCCTCCTGTCTTTGAAAAAACTTAACTTTTAAGAAGTTCCCTTATTGTTTTAATAACTCTCCTTGGGCAAGCTTCAGAAGACAATAGACCAGAAATAGGAACCAGCTGGTATGTACACCTGCATCAGCATCCTGCACCAAACCCCACTCTCAAACTAATTGAATCAGTATAAATCTATTAATAAAGGTTGCAGTTTTGCCACAAGTAAAGAAGAAAAGATTTTGTTAAAGCAGGTGAGGTTTACCCAGCAGTTTTTGTATAAACCTTTTTGTTTCTCTAGTTTTGTTCTGTTAGGAATTTATCATAGCACTCTAGCTTTGTACGAAAGACAATGTGAAGTCAATCTCAAATCTTTAAATATAATTCTATCAACTTTCCTCATAAATAGGTCATTTTATTTCCAATTTTAGAGTTATCCATTAGCTGCTACCCTGCCCCAAGAGTGAGCACAAGAGAAGATTTTTGCTGGTGATGCTCTTGAGAACCCACATGTGGTTTTGGGAACTACTATCAATAAACCCACAGTCAGTTAACCTGATTTTAAAACAGTTAAGGCACACACAAGGTGAACACACCATTGGTTTTTTTTTGCCATGGTGTTCCCACTGTCCCTATGTTTTCAAGACATGTTTTACTAGCACATCTTGTTTCCACTAAACAGAGGAGGACTGTGGCCAGCCAGTCTCAAGGAAGGGCTGAAGGGCCAGGTGTATGAAGAGGAAATGCAGCCACAAGAGTTCAGATACATTCAGGTCTCCACAAAATACTGTTTCAACTGTTGAGAGTCTGTGGCTGGGACAGGGGCACATCAGGGCAAGATCCCAGCCGCACTGTGCTTTGGCACAGCTTGGCTGAGCTTGGTAGAGCAGTGAGACCCATCCAGTTCTTTGTTGTTCCTTGTTCCTGATGCTGGTTGCGATCATTAAAAATAAAATTCAGCCAAAGTTGTGGTCTGATTCTTTTAAGTGTTTTCCCTTTCTCTGCATGTTTTCACTATTTTCATAGAATCATAGAATCATTTAGGTTGGGGAAGACCCTCATGATCATCAAGTTCAACTGTAGCAATTCTGTTGTGAAAGCAGTGGATATGGTGAATATACTGAAATTGGCTTAATCAAACTGATTCTTTTGGTCAGTTAGTTAGATCCAAAGAGCAGTGCAGAAGAACCCGTGCTGGCTTTAGATACTGCTGTTTATTTGGAAGAATGAAAAATACTGTAAAATACTGATGCAGGTTGCCCAGAGAGGTGGTGGATGCACCATTCCTGAAGACATTCAAGACCAGGCTGGATGTGGTTCTGGGCAACCAGATCTAGTTGAAGATGTCCTTGCTCATTACAGGAGGTTGGACTAGATGATCTTTGAAGGTCCTTTCCAACCCAAATTATTCTGTGGTTCTACTCTGGGATCTGATAGGAGTCTGTCCTGCATCCATTTGATGCTCCCAGTGTCCATGATGCTTCCCACCACTGTCTTTGGCCTGCCTGTAGTTTGTACATACACTCTTCTTGTTCAGTTCCTGGCTTTGTTTAATTTAGAAATTTCAGACATACTAGCTTCCTTCATGTATCTCCTTGACAGTGCAAGCTTGTTCTTCGTCTCTGATTTTCAAGTGCATGTGAATCCTCTACAAATCCCTGGTGATCAGCAGCTCTGAGGAAGCACAGCAGCAGCCGGACATTTTGTGAGGTTTTTAGAATTTGGGTTGTTCCACCTCAGTGCTTTGAAAGAAGAGCCAGCATGGACTGAAGAAGAGCCCATTCACTTTCTGAAAACGAGGCCTTTTAACAGCATTTTTGATGGGCACTCTTCAACTGTGCTGTTGTCTGTTTGGCTTTCTGGGGTGATACATCTGAAAGGCCCAAATTTATGTTCATCGTGATGTATAAACTGTGTTTATCAACTTGGTTAATGAGAATGGAAGTGACGTGGTGCAGTGGATCAGAATGTATATTGACAAAGATTTCTAGGGAATAGCCCTCCCTTTAAATTAAAAATAACTTTTAATTACCTGATATTTTTGACCAGGATATATTTTAAGCCCTTAAACTTCTTGAAGATCTTTTTTCCCACCTAATTAGTTTAGAGTAGCACGGGGAGCTCAGGTAATTTTGAAATATCTAGGAGGATCAGCCTTGGGGGTGAAAAATGCACACTTAAAGTTGTTGCTGGAAAACTGACAACAGCTACTGGCATATTTAGAGAGTCCTGGAGCCAGTTTGTGAAACTGTTACCACATAAGCAGGACTTCCCAGAATTCAGTTTTGAGTAGCAGTTTATCCCACAGTGGTTTTGCTGATTTCTTGGAGGTGAGTGAAGGTATGACAGTGGCTAGTGGCATGTTTTTATCCCAAATAGTGTTTCGCAGTTGAGCCACAGTGAGATTGACTGGTGCATAAACCAGTCTTTCAGAATCAGCTGTGCTGAAAGAAAGAACCTGCAATAGAATTAATGTTTCTTACAGGGGTGTTTCTTGCTCAGCTCTTTTTGTCAGATGTCATCAGAAGCTTTCTGCTCTGAGTAAAATGTTTTATGGCTATTCTGCCTCTCATTCATTCTCCAGGCCTCTCCATAATTCAGGACTTTCATCTGTATAGCAGCAATGGTTCAAAAGCAAAATTTCTTTATTATTCTCTGCTTCTTGTGGGAAGAGTTCAGCTCTTAAGAATCTCTTGCCTACTGTTCTTGTTGACTCTGGCAAGTCAGTGTATCCTGCTGGCCTGTGTAGAGGACATGACTTCTCTGTGACGAGCTGGATAGTGTTTGTATTAAGCCATCTCCCACTGGAAAGCTGTTTTCTTTCTAAAAGAAAAAGGTGATAGGACTGTTCTCATGCATGCTCCAAGACTCTTGATTATCTCAAGCTTTCTGAAGGGAAATCAAGCCAACACCCTATGTTCTCAGCAGTGTGAACTGTCAAGAAAGGGACTACCACAGTCCAAGAGGACATTGCCAGGTGATCACCAGCTGCCTGCTGTGTAGATCTTTGGGGAGAGGGGAACATGTGCATAGTGTTTTTTAAGCATTCCTCTTCCCATGCCTGTGGGAGATGTTTCTGCAGAACAGAAAATAAACCTGGAATCCTGCAGGTGCAGATGTTGCAGTGAGTGTCTGTCATAACACTAGGCACTGGTAAGCAACCCAGAGGCAAAAAAAACCAAAAAAGAGTATGTAAAAAAGTCTTGTCACATCAAGAGCTCTATTAAAATAGAGAACTCTCTATTAAAAATAGTGGTGAGTGTGGAAGAAGGAAAGTAAGAGGAGGATACTTATTCCAATATTCATCAAGTCCAGAACTAGGTGGCATTTAGAGCTGTGGCCAAGTTGTGTTGGCCAGGAGTATTCATCTGCAGATATAGTCAAGATAATTAAAGACTAAACCACTTCTACCAATGTAGCATGGGCTGCCTTTGCCTTTATGTTAGACTCATGACACACAGACAGCACTCACACAATGGTGTGTGGCATGTGGAGGACCCCGCAGGTTGTGTGCCTCTCTCAGTTTCATGGGAGGGATTGATCCTTCAGTGCTTTACTCCTTGCAGACGCACTTCTGCAGAAAAAACATGAAACATCAGACCAGAGGTCTCTGTTCACACCTTCTCTTAGAGGGTTTGTGCCTTCCAGGCACAGTTGTAGCTGCTGGCTCAAACTGGGGGAGTGAACAGTGAACATCTGAACCGTTAAAAGGCCTGCATGTATGTGTATGCTTTGCCCAACATCCCACTGGCATTAGCCGCTTGTCAGAGTGCTGCCGCATTGGGAAATACATCGTGCTGTTTAAATCTTCTTTCTAGATGGTGGATCTGATGAATACTTTTAATTTCCTTGGGAGATAGGAGAGTGGGGGGGATAAAAAAGGAGAGAGTGCAGGGCTTGCAGTTCTCATTGTGGCAAATGCGAGTTTGAAATAGGATACATGAATTTTTTAAAGAAGAAAAGGTGACCTACTTTCACGGCAGGAGGACCTCACTTTGTTAGACATGATGTCAGCGTTTTGTAGTAACTGGATGGTTCCATTCTTCAAGAACATGGTGGTGGGCTCCAGCACCAGAAGCAATCCTTTATGGAGAGTCATGCTCACAAAACTTATCAGCCTATTCTAGTCAGGCCTATGATCATTTTAAGTAGCTAGTCAGTATGGAAACAGGCCTCTACTGTTCTGTTGCATTTCATGTTTGGGTCTAGATGCTGGGAATTTGGTTTGCTTTGGGTTGGTGAAACAGATTTTGTGTGTATTGTGTTGCTGAATTTTGATGAGCTGCAAAACAGCAAACAGTAATAAATCATGCTGTAGAATGGCATTCAAATGACTTTTTCTAGTAAATTCAGATTTACTTGGGTTATGTGGGCTTGATATGAAGCTTGCTATAGATTATGTAAATTTCTCCACAAAAAAGAAACATCGTAAGGAGACTAAAACCAAATTGTTCTCCAGCTTATATGAAGCCCTAAGGAGTGAATAAGTCCTCTCCTATTCAACTGAAGAGCAGCTTCACTGATAACAAATTTGGCTCGCTAACCATAATTTATTTTTCACTCGTTAAAGTTTCAGAACATTTCCAGAGCTGAAGAGTTAAAAACTAACAAAAACATTTAGATCTAGAATGTATTGTAAAGATCAGAAGAGTCTGAAAGAATGACTTCTCTAGAGCCTTTGTTTGTTGTGGTTCAAACACTGAGGTTTATACCCTTCTCTGAAAAGCTCTGATAAAAACCACTCCTCCAAAGCCACCAAATCCTTCAAATCCAAAGCCCAGGCTTTCAGTAATGATAATGGGTATGGTTTGGCAAGAGAAGACCCTGTGATTTTCCTCTGCTAACAAACACTGATAGACAGGGAAGTATGTTATTAGTGTTTCTCAGTATTTCCTGCAGTCTGTGACAATGTTGCTAGAGTTTCTTTGGTTTGGCTGTTACAAAGATAGCAACAAAAAACGCCTGCCTTGGAGTTGGGGGACAGGGTCCCACTTCTCCTGAAGTCTGTGCTGAGAATATGATGTCTGTGATGGGCACAGAGGTGGGCTTCACATCATTCCCCTGGAGCAGGTGACTCTGCTGAAATGACTGGCCAGGGGAGTTGGCTTGGCCATGGCAGTGTCATTGGTTCACATCCTTGCTCAGTGGCAGCAAGCACCTTTTGCACCAGCATATTTTCCAGTCTGGGTCACCTTTGCACTCTCCCCTTTTCATCCTGAACACCAGTGTCCCCAGTCTCTTGTTCTTCAGGGCAAATTGTCCCCTCTCTCCTCCTTTAACCCGCCTCTTGTCAGCCACCTCAAAACTTACTTTCCTTCAGTGTTTTATAGGTTTCTATTTGAAATGTTTGGTGGCACTGGGTGTCAAGGGCCTAAACAAGAGCAAAGAGTACATATCCTACACCCTTCCAAGCCCTGATTTATGTGAGGTGAAGAGGAAAGTTGATGCATTTTCTTCAGGGAAGTGCTCTGAGTGTTCAGTTGTTTCTGGAGGTTTGTTGCTCGCACAGGCTGTGTATTCAAAAAGTAACAGGAGCAGTAGGAGAACCCACAAAAAGGTTATTAGCTGAACAAAATTCTGCTGCCAGCTCAGCACCAGTGAGAATCAGTAACAGCCCCAGCTGCTGGAGAGTTAATAAAGATCTGGTGCTGCAGCAGAGAAAATTTTGACCCTTGTCCCCATGACAGTCCTTCAGTCTGATTCACCACAAAATTACTTGCATTGTACTGTAGACCAGCTTGACTGAATTACATCTTTGCTCTTGAGATACTGCCTACACTTACAAAAGCCTTCCTGGAATGCAGTTACCAGGCAAGTCTTTTCACTTCACTGATGCTTTGGTGCTGCATTTTCAACATCAGATACATATACATGGCATTCGCAACACTCATCCAGAGCATGAAGCCAGGAGGAGGAGACTTAGAAGCCCTGACCTTAGTCTTGGTCTCTTCACACAGTGCTGTTTCCCCTTACAAAGGGTAGACCAGGAGCCACGCCCTGGGTTTTTGGGGAGAAAAGCCTCAGGGTCTCACGTGACACAAGCTTATGCAGGGGTTAATGCAAACAGCCAAAAGCACAATTCGTTCCTGCCTTTCTGTTTCTTTCTAGAGTGTTAAATTCTCTGTAAAACTGTAAGTCACTGCCTTACCACTGATTACTTCAAAGAAAGAGCAGAGCTTTCCAAGCAAGAGCAGCAGTTGGCCTTTTCACCATCAGTAGACATTACCAAGAGAAGCAGCTTCACAAAGAGCTTTTCACTAAAGAAAACCTCTTCAAGGAAATTAGTAAGAGTAAAGATTTATTCTTTGTTCTGAAATTCTTACTCTTTGATGTTGCACTATTGTTGCTGCAAGCCAAACCATTTATTCACAGCACCTTTTTAACAAAGAAAATTAAAAAGATATTTAGGAATCCTTGTTAGTCCAGCTTATAGAGGGAATGCTGCCCATGTGCTGTTTTTTTTCTGGTTCCTTGCAGTGGTTAATATGGCACTCTGTCAGAACAGAGTAAGCTCTTGCTACTTGCTACTTTTGTTAATGTAACTTGGTGAAGACACATATGGCTTATCTCACTTTTAAATCCAAATTGCTTTGGTCTTGTGTTTATGCATTCCCTGGATCTTCTATGAGCATTCTGTGGGTACTTTTCCTGAAGTCTCTGGGATTTGTGATTTCTTACATGACCATGGCTTTTGCTTCTCCTTTGCCTTTTGTATGTATGTGGCTTGCTTTTTTTGTTCCCCTGATCTTTATAAAATGAAGTCAACCTGCTGGGATCAAACTCATGGCATAGAAGGAAAAAATGTGAGATGTTTCCTGCAAACAATTGATGACAAACTCATTGTATTAAAGCTTGTTGAAAAGGAACTTTTTTTTTTAGGGGGGGAGGGAAGGTGAGAATAAAGGAATTTCCTCCTCCACCCTTGTGTTGTTGAGCTGTAAATTGATATTGTTGAGAGGGAAAAAAGTAGCAAGGCTACTTTTCCTCAGGATATCAACATGTAATTTTAGTGAAAACTCTTAAAGGTACAAGTTTCATTCTAAGGGTTTCAGCAATTCCATTCAGAATTGAAAAATTAATTCTTTGCTTATTTTTAATTTAAAGCACAGTCAGTCCAGTTAGCTTCCACAAAAGAAATACTCTTCTGGAGATTCAGGTATTGCTCTGGCTAATTTTATAGCTCAGTGAGAACTGAAATTTTTTATGGTGCTCGTTATGAATCAGTGTGATAATTATTCCAGCAGATAACTGAATTTGTGCTGGCAAACACCGAAGCCATGCAGACTAAGTCTTGTGTTTCTGAGGAGTCTGACTACAACTTGGTTTTGTCAGTCAGTAACAATTACATATTTAGCATTTTCGCTTTTTATTAGAGGTTTCTTAACCAAGTAAAGTGTTGCTGGTGTGTGACACCTACTGCAAGAAGTTCATTCCTGGTCCAGCCCGACTCACACTGCAGGAACTGGAAAATGCTCTTTAAGGATGGTAGTGAGGTGGGGGGTATTCCATTTCTATTTTTAGCAGGCAAGATACCTAAGCTCAGGTTTGACACTAGCCTTTTTTAGTGTGTTTAGTTAGTTTTGTTTAAGCACATGCTTAGCAGCAGGGTCTGAATCCTGTCGTGACCTTTGCATCTATTTTGTTTTATCAGATTGTGATTAGGCCCACCATCCCACCTTTTCCTGTTTTCCTTGGTACCCGCGGGATTTCCCACAGACACAAGCTGTTGTAGGAATGCAGGTCCCAAGCTCTTGGTCTGATATTTCTCTCAAAACTCAAATTGTCTTTAATTTATTTCCCTCATGGTCTAGTTCCTGTTACCACTCAAATGAAATAGCAGGGATAGTTTAATGCTGCTCTGAATATTATTAATAGTTCATTATTGCATCGCCAATTAAGATTGAAAATGGGATTTAAGTAATTATATAAACCCATTATAAGATACAGTGTCTGTCCCAAAATTTTAAGTAGACAAAACAGAGAGAGTAAAGAAAGTGGATACAGCTCACTGTTCAGTAGGTGGGATTGCTACAGATAGCTTCCACAGGGCTGCTAAGTCCCAGCGAAAAACAAAATCATTTTATCTCTTCACATACTGGTTCCAGAAAAAATTCAAAGGTAAAACATTTTTTACTGGTTGTGATTGACAGGTTGAATTTCTACAAGTCTTGATTTGACTCTTAACTAACAAGTCAGCTCCACAAATGAAGAGGAGAAAGATGTAAAATGTGGAGTAGCTTCTTAACTTCATTCTCCTAAGGTTTCTATACATACTTTTAGGAGTCATAACTGTATCTCCCCTTCAGGACCAGCCAGCTGTGTAAGTTAGAAGGAACTTTCAAAGGTTACCAGCTTTTTTCCCATTGCAGCAGTGTTGGACTAGGCTTACTGCTTATCCAGACTTTTGCACTGCTAGAATTGTGTGTTCCTTGGTCATAGGTGAAACAAATATTAATAGTTTAAAACGTGTAGTGGTTCTGGGCTTGCGTTACTCCACCCTGAAACTGTTGTAAGATGAAGCCTGGGAAGTGGCTGAAGGAAACAGCAAGGCAGAGGCAGGGCAAAAGGAAGCTCTCACGGTCTGAGGTTGGAATGATGTCAGGAGGAATAATTGTTTTGTACTTCTAATTGCTAGCTTGAATCAGGCAATCCCAGTTGATGTGGGTGGGGAGGTAGCGAGAATGTAGTGTGCCACAACTACACTGACTCATGAGGCAGCAGTCACCTGCCTGCTCACTGGTTTTTGGATTACCATGAAAGCTGCAGGGGTGATATAAGTGAGTAGTATAGGCTGATCCAAAGCCCTTTTGATCTGTTAGCTTGGACTGTGGCTCAGTTGCCATATGTGGTGATAATCAAAGTAGAATGGGAGGTCATGGTTTTATCCTGTTTCAGTGGAGTTGTAGTAGGGCGAGCTTTCAAATCTGCAGTAGCCTCTCTAGAGGCACATGGATAACAATGACTTAACGAGAGCTTGTATTTAGTTCTTAGAGCTTTCTTAAAGCATGTCTGTTATCTACCAGATGCTTTGATCTGTTGAAGAGGAGTTTAAAGGAATATGACGCATTAAGGTCAAGGAGTTGGTTTTAGATATAGAAGTTGCAGAACATCACCTATATCCTGCAAAGATAAAACATATGCAAGTAAAAAACAAACAAAAATTAGCCTTTTAGATGCATTATATACTCAAATCAGTTGTATTTTTAATTACCTTATTTGTGTGTACTTACAGACCCAAGTAGCCTAAGTACTGAAGCATAGGGATTTTGACTCTGAATCAGATTCAGAGATTTAGCTGGAACGATTTTTGAGGGGTTTTGCAGGAGGAGGGTATAGGGTTGCTAAATTTCAAAGTAAGTTTCATCTTAATTTCCTTGTCTGAGGCTAACTTTCCCAAAATATGAGTGGATTCTGGCTCCTTTCTCAACGTTAGACTTCTGCATCAAAACATCATCTTCATACAGCTGACCATGTAAAGCACATTTGTAAAGGCATTTCCATGTTGATGCATCTCTTTTCATACAGTTGGTTTTACTTTAAAACAAACAAAAAACCCAAAAACTCTTGTGTTGTTTTTGTTTTTAATTGGAGAGGTGCAGATGAGTGTTTTAATTTGAAAGTTGTGTGTGCATGGTACACTATTTTATTGGATCTTCAGAACACTCATGTAATTGGAAGGGGATGCATGTGCCAAACACTTGGTTAGCAGCATTATAGCTTCCTTGAGTTAATACCCACTTCAACATATTCTTTAAAGACTGTTTTGTACTAAAGCAAGAGTTGCCTAAAAAACGATGCCTATGGTATGCCCTATTCTGGAAGGGTTTCCAGCAGTCTTGCCAGGCCTTGGAGTTTGTGCAGGAACAGTAAAGCCAGTAAAAAAATTTCTGTTGATTTCTGATAGATTTGGATTTTATTGCCATTCCCCTACAGATGGCATGACTGATTTAAGATAAGAAGCTGAAATTAGAGGCAGGGGAGAGAAAGAAATACAGCCTGGACTAAAATCTGATTAAGGCCACTCACTGCTACTTTTGATCAATCTGTTGGTGTTCTAATCAGAATATAAGGTTGATCGGGTTTATAGGAAGAATTTAAGGCCAGGAAAAAATGTTGTGTCATATGGCCCTTACTGTTTTCTAGTCAGTTAAGATAACTCAGTGGAAAAATTTTGAAATTTCCCTAGTGATGCATAACTGGGACAGTATTGAAGGTGCAGGGGAAAAAAACTCTTAAAGGTTGACATCTGTCAACAGAAGCTAAATGGAAAATATGTGGGACAGCACTGACTGAACAAAAGTGATTGAAAATCCCAGGGGTACAGCAGTGAATGACACAAGTTTGAGTCACTAAGGGCTCATAAACATGGGAGTCATAGAATCATAGAATGGTTTGGGTTGGGAAGCATGCTAAAGATCATCTACTTCCTGTCCCCACCTGCCATGGGCAGGGTCAACTTGTTCTACATGTTGTAGCGTTGTCAGTTTTCTTGGTTAGGAAAGTAGCGCAGTAATGGAGAGGATTATACTCAAATACAGTTTCATTTGCCTTGAAACTTAAGGCTTTTTATCAGCAACTTCAGTTAAATGTAATTGTCACTTTGGAAATTTCACCATTGTCATGCATATATTTTTCCAGCTCGGAATCTTACTAGCCCTCAATACATCCATTACTTGCCAGCAGTTCTTCACATTTTTTTCCATATGGAAATTCTCCTTGAAATCAGATCCGAGTTTGCGTTCACTTGAATTTCAAATTATTCTCCCTAGTTCAGTTAGTAGAGAATATCTCAGTCAGAATCCATTTGTAAGAAAACCTGGATTTGGTAGTCACCATTATCTTGGAGTTTTCCTGATAAGTGAATTATCTTCTGCTGCTTGTTTTTACACACTGATTTCTTACCATGTGTTGATACAACTGAAGTCTGTAAGTGCTGCTACAAAGCTAACATACTCGTTGCTCAGACAACTAATTAACATGACTTTGGCAAGATGCCGGAGGTCTCCAGTTCTGAATTAATTTACCTGTACACAAGTGCTTAAAACTAAACATCACTGAAATATCAGTGTAGGGGTAGACTTGAATAACTGAGTGGCAGAAGGAAGGAAAGGGTCTAAGAGAAAGGCATTAGCAAGACAGAAACTATTTCTTGCTTAAGTCAGCATTTTGAAAGACACCAGTGAGTTGTTAACAGCCTGCTCTTCTGAAAACATGCTTTGCAACTGTTGGTTCTTCATCTGCAGAAGGAAGACAATTGCGACTGAGGTCATGCTTCCTTACGCTTCTGTGCACATTTTTAAAAGACCCCTCAGGCCCAACGTTGCCAAGTTTTAATCCTTGGTGTTGAAGCTCACACCTCCTTCACCAAGCACCTTCTGTCACACAAGCAGTCACAGGATAGCTGATGATAGCAACAAAAAATTATTTGCACAGGACAAGAGAGAATGTCACACACCCTAGATGATCTGCATCTCTGTGGGGAGAAAGGCAGTCAAGGAATGCAGCCTGAGTGCAATGTCCAGCATTAGGCCTATTGGAAATGCTCACATGTGCTGCCCAGGGTAAAACATATCAACAAATGGTCCATAATCCACATTCTCTGCAAAACCGGTCGTGTATGTATCGTAGTCTGCTAATGAGTGATAATAACATGTTTCTTGTGCTGTTTATAGGACTCTGTGCCTTCTGGCGAGCATGAGCAGACCCCCCGCCCCCCCACCCGCTTTCCTCTTTCCCTCTCTAATGCTGCCTTTATGCAAGGTCAGAAAGGAACAATCTGTGGTGTGCCATGAGCAGACAGCGCTCTGAAGACCCATAGGAATCCTTTTATGTTGCTCTGTCAAGCTTTTCTAAGTTTACAAGCATGACTCCTCTCCCTTCAAGCAGTCTCTGGGTCTTGCAGAGTAGACAGGACCCTTTGCCATTTATAATAAAGATTATCTGGGTCAAAATTTGCTGTCAGTTCTGCTGCTGTGACCCCACCCAGCATCCAGTCCCACCACCCAAATCCAGTGTCAGGAGGCACTGACAAGAGCAGATGTAACATAACAGTTCTATTTTGGTCATGAATGCTGCTGTGATAGTGATAGTCCACATGGAAAACCACTGTCCTGCCAAAATTCGTGGGTTTATCCTCTTTACTCCGTAAGGCAGGCAGGCATACAGGAGTCCATTTCACCCCAGAGCAGAGCTGTAAAGGTAGGAGGGACTCTAACAAATGCTGTATGTGCTGGTATCATGGTCCAGTGTTGATCATGAATATGCTCAGGAACAGGGATGCAAAACCAGACAGGCTGAGGAAGGTGAGAGCAGGCAGTTCATGTTTTATGTTTATGTTCTCAATGGTAGGAGCTTTCCTAAAATGTGGATGGACAGGACTGAGAGAGGTGGAGAGAGTGGTTAGCAGCCCATTGCTTCCCACAGTGGGTTGGTACCAAGCAGTGGGTTAGCACCAAGCCTTATTGCCAGCATTTGCAAATTTTCAGTGGCATGTTAAGGAACAGTAATTTGCGTAGGTTTTGGAAGAGAGAAGTAAAAAGAAGATTCCCACCTGAGGATAAGGACAGCTGGGCAAACTTTCAAGTTAGACAGTCATAAAGTTTGGAGTGTTCAAGACCTTTGGCTAATCTGAAGAGCACTGCATGTTTAGCCAAGACAAAAATTGGAGGTAGCACCCTCTCCTACATGGCTTTTTTCTTCCACTGTGTTATCAAATCACTCCATATGTATTTACTGCATAGTGGTGGTGGGAGTTTAAGCCTAGCGTGCACCCGTCTTTTTAAGGACGGTATCTGTGATTCTCAGCTTCACCCTGGAAGTTGTCTGCTCTGCCTGCAGGGAAGTCTAGCACAAAGAGAATAGGGAAGCATAGCTGAGCATAGAGGTGGCCACTACAGATAACTGAATGTAGACCACCGTCCAGGGAGGAGTGTCTAGGAAAAGCTGGAAAAGTAATGGTTGGGTTATGGTGGTGGCTTTTTCCTCACTGGAAGAGGCCAACTAGGTTTGGAAATAGGGCTGCTTGGCAAAAATTTGGCTATCTGAGCAGAGCACAGAGAGATGAAGCCATGATCATGGTATATAAGAGTTTCAAGAGGGATGTGGAAAGGCAAATGAGGGTTGACATTTGAGCTGGCAAAATCTGGAACCAGCTCAGAAACCACAACCAGAGGTTTTTGTCTTTGCTGTGGTGCAAACAGCATTTTCCCACTCCAAATATCCACTTTCAGTAATGTGAAGGAAGAGGTTACTTCCACTGTCCCCACCCCTGCTATGTCCTCTCTCCTCCACAATAAAAGTTAGGGGAGAGTTTATTGAGCTGTTTGATAGTACAACAGAGCTTGGACCACTGTCAGAGTTTTCATCTGGCTTAGTAATTTATTACTTAATTAAGTTAATACTATATTCTGCAGTGGAGGTACGGCTGTCAAGGCACCACTTAATTAATATCTTGTCCTGCACCAAGGCTGCGGCTATTGCGGCACAGCCAGCATCGCAGCTGGAAGAATAAGCAAGGATCCAGTGGCTGAGGGGATGAACGCCTGTGCAAATGTTTCCACATCCGTCTGAGTTTGTCCTCAGACTCAAGAGAAAGATACTTCCCATCCCACTGTGACCTCATGCTGGGCTGTGCTCTGGAGAGGATGGTGCGAACCTTCTCCCACATCCCACATGGACGCTGGGGCTTGCCAAGCAGGAAGCGAGCTTTCCTCCCCAGGGACGCCTCTGGGTTCTCCATTTCACCTTTGCTCTGAGAGGACTTACTGCTCTTGCTTACCTGAATGGCTCACAAACACGCCCCAGAGTGTGCAGAGGTTCATGCTCTAACCTGACCATTGGATGCTCTTTTAACTGCTGCTTTATTGCCAGTGCAACGCTTCTCTTCCCTCATGTCCTGCAACTGGCAGCCGTGCAGTTGCACAGAGCCTGGCCATCTCTCCCTTTGTTCTCCCTCTCTCCACAGTCTTTTTGGCTCTTCAGCCACAGGTGAAGGACCAAGCAATCAGCAGAGCCAGAAAGAACTTAATTTGTGTCTAATCTTCTGCCGTATCTTCTGAACTTAGTTCAGTTACATACCCTTGCAAAGTTCATCTGCATCAGTAGGTCAAACCCATATTCCCTAATAGTGGGAAACTGAAAGCAAACACATCCTGCCTAGCCTACTGAAAACTTTAAACCAGAGATGTCCCAGATGTGATTTAATTTGTAAGTAGGCTAATTTTATTCTGTTTTGGGGCTTGTTCTTTTTAATTTTCTCTCTCTTTTTTTTTTTTTTATTAAGGAAGTAAATATTTAAACCATTTCTGCATCTGAAGTAAAATTTTTATGACTGTGATTAGCATGTGTGCAGTTTTGAGTGAATTTGGCCTAAAAATAAGCAGCATTCTTTTCCCTGGGGTAGACTTAGTGGGCACACTGTCACTCACTGTTACACCACTTCAGTGGATTTCCTCAAAGCTGGGTAAGATACTTCTAAGTCGTAAGTTTTAATTTGCACTATTAGAAGTATACAGATTTCAGCTGCAGTTGTTGCCCTCTGTAAACAGTTTTGTTCTGGTCTTGTTTTTTTTTCCTTTTTTTAATTAACTTGATTCATTTGTGGCAATGGCAAGTTTTAATGGGATTTCTTTTTAATTAAAGCCAGAGCATATGAATCCCAGAGGGTAGATCCTGCTTCTGCTGAAAACTGCCCTCATACAAATAGGATGCTGTTCCATTAACAGTACTGCAAGAAATAGACTTGAGGATTATCAGCAAGGCTTGATGATAGCGCAGTCCTGCTCTAAAAATGTCTGAGAATGAGAGATGCCCTTCTCCATCTTGATGTGCCTTTTATGAGAGAAGATAAAGGCAACTAAATATAGTGAGGATGATAGCTGCAGCCATTGATGATGGAAGAAAATAAAATTAAAGCTAATGATCGTAGTTATTAGTGAGAATTTAAGTGCTAGAGTATCTCTGCAGTCCTAAACTAAATGCACATCTTTGCTAAGCCTGGGCCTCATGTTCTTGCCTCCTGGACTTCCATGTCTGTTTGTAAGAAGTTGAGAATGGAAACTTCACAGTTGGGTACATAAGAAAGCAGGGTTTAAGAGCAAAATAATTCATCAGGGTTTTTTTTCTCCTCTCCTAAAAATATCATCTCTTCATTTTGAAGAGAAGAGAGGCAAGAAACAGGTGAGCCCAGAACTGGAGGAACCTGCATAGCTTTCCCTGCTTATCAGCTCTTGTGTCTGTGATGTGCTGCACTACCCTGGAGGCTAGCAGAAACACTGGGTAAAGCCCTCACCCCAGTTCAGTTAATGGCACATACCTCATCCTCTCCACTGTTATCACAGAATATCACCTGTTGCTGGTGATGTTCTCTGGGTATTTTGTTATTATTACCATGCGTCCTTAGGGTGGTGTGTACCACTTACATTGTTCAGCTCTGATTCCCAGAATAAGGCCTATTCTAAGCTTAAAAAATATAGTAATTTTGTTTGATTAGGTAAAAGGGAGAAAAATCAGCTCACATATATAGGAAAATCCAAGATAAAACCTGCCAGAGGAAATTATGTTTTTGTTAGGCTCAAAGAAACATGTTTTGTATTGTGCAAACACAAAACAGTTTGCTCTCTTCCTGCACAGCTTGCCATCTTTTTTCTTTCTTCTTTTTTAATAAAGGTTAGGACTTACTTAGAAAATGCTTGTTTTCTGGAACATTTTTATTTTGCTAGTTACAGATTAAATATATCTCAAAATACTTATCTTAGATGTCCTTTTTCTCTGGCAAAATTAAGAAACACAGCTATTCACAATCTGACTTTCTTGTGTAGCAGCATCCCAATCACTTAGCCTCTGCAAGGCTCTTAAATTCCCTAAATTCCCTGTACCTCCTTCTTCACAAAAACGCAGGACAGATTTAAAGTGAACACAGACTCTGTGGGGGGAGAAAATCAGTAACTGCTGAGTCATGCCACATTTTCTTGAAGTCCCAGCTTCTAACCTGTTCTTACTAATCAAGTGATAGAGGTCTCATCTCTGTGTGTTTAGGTATTTGCACAGCACTGCACATGTTTTGATGGAAATCCCACGTGAGTTACTGGATTTGTTTCCATCAGCCTCTCTCTTCTGTGGTTAATGTCTTGCTTGGAGTTTACAGAAACACACAGGTACAGAAGAGACACTGCAGCCAAAAGAGGTTACATTTGGCCAAGTTGGCACACTGCTGTATTATGTATTGCTGTAATTGTAGTTCAACATCTACTGCAGAATCTACTGGAGCGAGAAAAGTCACTATGATGGCTAATCTTTTAATTGCAGGCAGCCCATATATGAACTTGCTGACGTTTCTCAGTGTTTGCAGAGAGTGGGATATAACATGGTCTTTCCCCCCTCCAAACAGCCCCCTAAGCAATGGGAAACCCCAAGAAAAGTGTCGCATAGGCTTTGTATGGCAGGTTTAGAAGAGATAAGTTTGGCATCTAATACACCTGAGAGCTACAAGATAAGTTAGCTATCCATGTTCTTCAGCACCTCAAGAGCCTTCAGTGCAACACTGAGAGTCTTCTGGGGGAGTCATGATTGTAAATCTGGGGGAGGGAAACATGCTGAAAAGCCAGTGACCACAGCCTGAAATGAGGAGTTTCATGAGGAAACTCCATGCTCTTCATGAGGAGTTCTACATTAACCTGGTGAGCACAAAGTATTCTTAACCTTTTTTTGCATATTTTAGTGAAATGCTAATTTGTCTTCTTGTTGCAAGTGTCCCTCCAATGGATAAAATTGCACCATTCTCCTCATTCAAGGACACGTGAATGGAGGGCAACTTGTCACGTAGAAGAAATGTGAGCATGCACTGGAGATTTCAGTGTGCTTATGGAGCAGAATTTAGCAAAATATTACCTTTTTGTTATGCAATGAGATAATTCCTGCTCATTATCTCTGTCTTACTTAGTCCAGATGGAAAGCTTTGTTAAAATACAGTATTATGCGCCATTCAGAGATGGGAACTGCTGTTGGGGTACTGTCAGCACAAGTCCTGTCATGTACATTTTGTATTGTTCTTTGAAACAGGAGACCCAGAGCTATGGCATATGGCTAAGATCTCCAAATTTTCTTAAAGATACAGCCAAAAGGAGTTCTTTAAATACATTTGAGAACAAAAATGGGTCAAGACATAAAGTTTTGCCTTATTAATTGTTTAGTTGCATATGTTTAATATGATAAACCTGATTTTATTCCATAATATTACGTTTACAGCTTCTGGGTCACATACTGCTCTTGCATACAGCATTCTCAGCTCTTGTTAGCATACTTGAGAGCTTTGTACTTTGGTTTTGGAGGGCTAAACTCAGCCATACAGAGAATACTGACATCTATTTACACACTGTTGATGTCTGGGTAGTCATGAAGTAGTCCTGATGCAGGTGAGGATTTTCCTCTAATTTAAGGCATTCTAAGGCATATGTCTTGCAGAAGAGTTTCTTTCTGGTTAGGAACAAACAGGGTATGTTTAAGTAAAACAGAATAACTTGTCATTGAAAGATAAAAACTAATGCACTTTGTTGTAACAGCTAAGTTCAGACTCTTCACGTGGAACATGTTTTCTTAGTTGCTTTCCATGTGACCCCAGGATTTATGACCTGATTACTACACTGCATTCGCAACTATGAATTGTAGAGTCCATTAAATTGCTCAATGTTCTCTTATTCTGACATTGCTCAAAAACTACAGCAATGGAAATGTCATTTTAGGTGGGACTTAATTGCATGTGGGGTTGCTTTATTTTATTTTTATTTCAGAAAAGATTTATAAGCCTGTCAGAGCAAACTGTTGGATTTGTACAAAAGTCTTAATGGATCTTTTGCCTTTGTTCAACAAATAGAATGCCTGGTTTTGGCAGACCAAGAACAGTGATTTCTTGGTGTCTACTTCTAGGTGAGTGGAACAGTTTTGAAAGGTGCCTTAAACCTCGTACAAGTTCAGGGTTAACTAAATGCCATCAACAGTTAGAGCAGTTCCCAGTATAGTCTGCTTAACCTATAGCTGATCCTTTCTGCAAAAGATGGGGTACATGGCAGGTCAAGTGGGTTGAGCAGGGAGAGCTTGAACAGTTCTGATTCACATGGGGGAATGTCAGGATTGGCCCCCAGACTCAGGTGGTTCAGGCAAGAGTGGAATGTGATGCTTCCTACTGTACAGCCAACATCTCCCCTTCACATGGGTGAATGGCTCTGGGAGTTTGTACCCTGTCATACAGGGAGACCACAGACTCTTTCCCTGTCACATATTTCAAAGCACACCGGTCATACCACAAAATAAAGGGATCCTATTCCTCTGTTCTGTGTACGTGTCTGACCCTTCAGGTTTTTGAGTTAGGTGTAGGAGATGCTTATGTGGTCTTTTACATGCATCCAAAATATGACAGGAGTAAGAATACAATGAGAAGAGGTGAGAGAAGTTAATTAAAATAAGCAGTTTAGCACTGGGTCATATCCTGCCACATAACTGGAGTGCTGTCCAACACACCGCCAAGATGCAGATGTCCTTTCTTGTAGGAGCAAATATGCATTCCTTCTGCATACCAGCGAGCACATTATGTGATGCATACTGTTCTAAATGAGGGTCAGGGCCAAATGAGGGTAAAGGTTGTATTTTGCATGTTTGCGTAGTGCATAGGTTCATTACAGCTGTTTCCCAGGCAGAACATCAGCAAATATGTACAATCACATGCCATACTGCTTACCAGAACTAAAAGGTTCACACAGGACAGACAGAAACATTAATTAAACATCTCTTTATTTTATCTTCATTATTTCAAATGGCAGAAGTGGGTTTTCATTGCTCATTGCATTGGTGGAATGAAGGACTATTGTGGCAGGAATCACTGGAAATTTCCAGGAACTCTTGAAGTGAAGAGTGTTTTGGCTATCATACTTCATGGGAGGATTGTTCAATGTGTGAGAGGCAGCATAAAATAAATTACAGTGCTAACAGGGCCTAGAGAAGATAAAAGGAACTGCCAGGACTAAAGGTTCATAGTAAGATAATAGCTTAAGTGGTGCAAGATATGTCAAGTTATACACACTCTTTGAGACCTCTGTCAAGCAAATTTGGTTGTCTAAATTAAGACCTGATTAGCTGGTGCGAACAGTGCTTTTTGTAGATTGGGGATGGTACACTGGGTCACTTTGGCTACCTTCTCCAAAACGAGATGGGGAATGGTGGTGTACTGGAGAGCCCTGGGAGGCAGTCAACTTGCTTGCAGTGCTTCATCCAGCAAGTTGGCTGAGTTTGGGTAACACCAGTTAAATGTCATTTTGCCATATTCAGAGTATCGCTTTTAGTGAGGTTCATCTTCCCTTGTCTTGCGAAGATCAAATAGGAAAGAACAGTGCCGCAATCACACACTGAAATATTCGAAACTTTGAACATACTTTCAATTGCTGTCAAGAGGGCTCAAGCAAGGAAGAGGTGAAAGATTGTCTGGATGGCTTGATGCAACTTTTTAATTTTCTGGAATATCTTCCCTAAGCACTTTTAGCTTTTGTGTCATTGTTCATATCATTGCGGGATTTCTTTTTACTGTAGTGTATCTGACTCTGGAAGAAGCTAAGTGAGAGTACAAAAAAACCCTCACACTGAGCTATCAAACCAAATTACCAGGCCTTTAATTCAAGCAGGATGGTCCTCTCCAGGGAACTTTCTTGGAAGGCAGCAGGATCACAGACAGCCTTTCATTTCAGCCTTTGTTCTCAGCACAGAGCGCACCTTTTTTGCATTTCAAGATTGTGGTTCATTTGTAGACTTCCCAAAGCACATTTACATCGAAAATCATTGCATGGAAAATCAGAGAGCAAATGCTTCCATTCTCTCGTTATTCTAGAGGAAAGAGATGTTCACAAGCATCTATGTATTTGGCTAGTACAAATTTGAGCTGAGCTCCGTGCTTCCTCCTGGTCATGAGATGTGTAGGTACCTTTGTTGTGTAAGATCGAAAAGAGTAGTAAAAGATAGCTCACCACCTTCTAGGTAATACATCTGCATGTAAGTGTGCCAGAAAAAAAAATAATTTACAAAAGCTGTTTACATACCAGCACCAAAACACGGAAGTTCCAGAGGCTTATTAATTACCTCTGCCTTGTTGAAAGGTCCTTCAAAACAAGGGAAACATTGTGAGGAATATAGATCAGAGTCTGCCCCTGTGAATGTTCTTTTGAGACCATTCCTGTCTCTCACCCCATTCACCGCGAGGACATGGTGTCCTTCAGTCACTCACTTCTGCTCCTCTTGCAGTTTCAGGCAGTGTTTGCTTAGAAACAGATGCACCATCATCAAAGCACACAGTCTAAGGGAGACAGAAATTGTAAAATCAGTAAGGATGAAAATAAAGATACGGGAAAAAAGTCAGTTGTTTCATACCACCGTCAGCTTCAGAAGGAGTGGATTAAAACACTTAGGCGGGCAGGATCAGCAGTACACTTCAAAGATAGGCCGAAGATTTCTTCTGTCTTTTTTGGACTTGCACTTACTTGCTTCTCATAAGGCTGTGTTGCTAAGATAGGGATTGGAAGTTGGGCAGAGAAAATGAAAGTTTTCTTAGATACAAGTATTTTATTGATATGATCCCACAGAACTGAAGGAACACAGAAGGGACAGACACACAAAAGAGAAAGTATTTTCCTAGCACAACTGGAGAGATTGTGAGAAACAGTGAATTGCGTCAGTTAGGCATATTAATTTAACTGGTTCAAGATCCTAACCACGTCTGGGTATATGCATAAATGTTTTTCTGCAGAATCACTTCATTTTACTCATGCTGTTCAGTGTCTTCAAAGCACTAAGTCACAAGAAGACCCATCCTTTTCCTATTTTTTTGCACTAAGTGCCCATGAATGAACTTAATGTAAACAAAGTCACAATTAGATTTTTATGCAATCAGTCTTAAATAAGAACTTCTGTTTTTCAAGAACATCCCCTTCTCTTTTCATACCATTAACTCCCCTGAATATATCCTTTTTAAAAAAGCATATGCTTTTTCCTTAAAGGCACATGAAGCGTCCTTTTTGAGAAATATAATTGTAATATGCATATTAAACTCTTTTAATGGAGTTCAGGAGGTCATAGAGGATGCCAGAGTGAAATGCATCATGAGAGCAGCAAACAGTAGAGCAGTTGTCACCAAGAGCAGCCCTTGTGTGTTAAAATACACTTGCATTGTAATTAGCCTACTAAAATGGCTTAGTAACACTTCAAAAATATTTCCGTAGTCTATTTTGACCTTGGAGGCAGTCACACAGTCAGTGTGGATTGAGGGAGGGGCTACCAGCTTTACACTGGACATACTCTGGGGAGAGTTCGGTAGGCACAATTGTGTTGAGCATAGGAGGTGGTGCGGGGAGGAAGGACAAACCTGGACAGCAAACTGTGTGTGCATGGCATTACTTAACACGGATGGCCCTTTGTCCTGTCATCTTGCAATGTTAAAAAAACAGCATTCCCTGGGACTTAACCTCTGAGAGGAGGCAGGCAACAGGAGGTAGGGCTGCTACTTGGATACACTCTGGTCTTTCTGGTAGATCCTCAGGCACAGCTTTTAGGATCTCACTTCACATGTTTATTTCATATGGAAAAAACACAAGGTTGATTTGCCCTAGGAGTGCCATGAGCACTCTGGAATTGCCTTTGCCTGTTTTCTCCTGTGTAAAGTGGGTGTGGGTTTAGCAAAGGTGCTTCACATGCCTTTGCTGTGTTCCCACTGAAGTTAGGTGAAGTTCTGCATCCAGTTTCGATGGAATAAACTTAATTATGAATAATGATTAGGTGATTAATGGATTAGGCAAAATTGGCCGATGCTGGTGCTTTTGAAAAGGATTCCTCCCACAGTGCTTCTAAGTTGTATCAAACAGCATCCCTTTCCTCTGGCAGAGAGACATCTGCCTGAGTAGTGCTAAAAAAGCCAGTGGAATTGGGATTAACAGTCCTGGTAGAGAGAGCAACAAGGAATGAGAAAAATGGGGATGGGCTGACAGGTTCTCAGCGGGCTTGGCTGGGAGTTTCCAAGTGCAGCATTTCATCTTTCTCCCTCAAGTGGGTCTCCATCACATTAGATGCACCAGCCATTCCTGCTTAATTTGGGGTATGTCTCCATGCTTTCTCACCATTTGGCTTGCTTGCCGATATATGACAACACCTCCAGCCTGTAAAAACTGGACAGAGTCCTGCATCTTCATGCAGTGCAAATAACTGTTCTTCCCTGTGCATGAGCATTTCTTCAATAAATGTCCTTTAGAGTAAAAGAGAACATCTTTCCTTTTGACTTGGCAAACAGACCTCATTGTGCTCAACATGGGGTGGTAGTACTCATTATCAAGTGTGATGAAGTGCTGTCCAAGTCCTTCATCCTGATGAGCCAGTTGTGATGAGGTAACAACAGTGTAATAAGCACAGTGTCAGGAGGAGTTGGAAGACTTACTTTATGTGGTAGTTTACAATTTCAAGTATTTACTGCCCCTCCTAAACAGGTGGCTTAGCTGCTTGTAAAGGGTTTCATGAGTCCTTTTGTAGCATGGTGCCCCAAGGCCATCCTTAACCACAGAGCAGTTACACAAGAGACTGCCATTATTTGTGTACAACTAATTAGCCACCATGTAGAAGAGGACATGAGCAAAACACATCCTGTCTACTGAAAGGCTTTGCCTTTGTCTGCTGAGTGTCTGCTCTGCCTGTGAACAACACATCCCCCTTGTTCCAGTGACTTGGGCAGTGCCCAGTTTGCCTACAGCATGGATGTGCTCTGCATTTGCATCAGCTCAGTTAAATCTTCCCTGAGTCCTTTCCAGCACTCAGACATCTGCATACAACCTGGACTCCCCAAAATGGTGGCCTTGGTGAAAGTGATGCCATACTGAGTCGTGAGCAATGAGAAGGAAGGCTGCCAAGCAGTTCCAACTACACAAAAATACAATGTATAACCTAATTATGCTAATAATCCAATGTGGCAGTTCACAGGGAAATTGAAGAGTCTATTATAAACAAGAAGATAGTTTCTGGTGGTTGGTTGGTTGGGTTGGGTTTTTTTACTACTAACGTGTATGAATATGCATGAAGGGCAGGCACTATAGGTTACTCTTCATTATTATCCTTCAGAGAAAGAATTTGTGCAGATCTGCCTGCCATTTTTATTCCTTCTGGCCGTAAACAGTTGTTTCCTCAGCCTTGGCAGTTATCAGGGAAATCCACAGTGGGGCTGTCAGAAAAATTTACGATACCCAACAGGTGGATAAAGCTCAGCCAAGAAACATAAGGTGGAATATGTTCCCCACTTTTTCTTTGGTTTTACCTTGAATTGCTCAATGGTGAATGCTTCTCTCCAGCTGTATGGAGTTCTTTAATATCTGAGTGAAGGCTATGTGTTATGAACACTGTCTTTTAGTCTTACTACTGTCTTTTCCCCTGCCTATATACCCCCACAGTCTTAACATCAGCCTTTATCGCTGAAAATTGTTGTGCCTGTTGTCTTTTGGCCTTTCCACACCTGTGATGCTCCAGTTTCTGCTCTCTCCATCGGTTAATCAGGACCTTCAGAGGGAAGCAGGGAAAGGGGTCACTGGCACATCCACATCATCCCAGACCCCTGAAATTGTTCTCCCATAGAGCAAGGTGTAAACCTAAGATTAAGCATGCGAGGGGCTGTTATTGCAGCCTTCCTTCCCGTGTTTAACCTATTGAAAATAAGGACACGAATGAGGTTCAATGACAGCCACAGGGAAGTTCTCCAAGTACAGTGTTGTATCATGTGCCTCCACTTCTTGCTTTTTCTCACCAGCACTGTTTGAAGGAAGGCACCTTATTGCTTGACTGTAATAGAAAAATGTTTCAGTTAACTACACAAAGAAGTCCTGCAGTGACCTTGACTTGCCTTTGCCACAGTTGATACAAAAGGTACAGGAGTAAAAGCACCATTAAAAGCAAGCCACAGCTGTTCAAGGAATAAATACAGATGGAAAGTGGAAATACAAAACCAGTTGGGTCATGATCTGTGTCTGCGACTTTTAGGGTACATAAAATGGGGTTGGACAGTCTTTCGGGAAGGGGCTTGTTTCCTGAATTAAGGGAGAAACCACTGGAGAAACATCAAAAACTGGGAAATGGGGTCTCAGGGAGGGAAGGTGGTGGCAGTAAATTTACTGTCTCTAAAGATGCAGGTTACCCGCTGCTTTCTGCTCGCTGTCTTGTTTGTGTTAGTAGCCTGTGCTATGCGTGGCAACTGATTTCTGGGATCAGATTCCAACTGTTAAGCAACAAAATGTTTGCATTTCTCCCAGGCTGTATGCAACATCCCTAACAAGATGTGCTTTATGGAGAATACCTTGCTGGGAGCAGTGTAGAGGGAGTGGAGAGAGAAGCTTGTGACCTCCAGGCAGGAAACAGCAATGGGTGGACACGAGAGGGTGTGAAGTGTTGCTATGCCTGCAGGATAGCCTTTGGGTGGGCATGGCACACCTCAGTGCCAGGCTGTCCATGCCTTCTTCCCATCCAACGCTCTGGAGCAGTGCCTGTGGAACACTAGGGAGTGAGAAGGGCTCTTCAGATGAACCCCATGGAGGGAGGTGCCTCCTGCCTTCAGGGTCACTCTGCCCTGTCTTGTCTTGCACTGGCTGGCTCAGGCACCATCTGGGTGGCAGAGGCTGGTGCGCGGGCTTTACAACAAATATAAATCTCCACATACTTCCACAAAGCCCATTCACATAAGCAGTGCAGCAGAAGCGCGTTCCTCAAGTCTGGGTGTCTCCCTGCAGGTGGACCTGGAAGCACAGGAGAGTCCAGTTTCGTAAGAGAAATTCCTAGGTGGAGTTACGAGCTGAAACACTTGTTCAGACTGCAAAGTTTATCTTGTTTTGATGGTATTTTTTTTTGTGTGGTGCTCCTTAGAAACCAAATGACTGCTTCCTTTCTGGCTCCACTAGGCACTCTTAAACAATACTAATCAGTGTCATTTTAAATGTTGCTCCTGACTCTTAAGTGGTGGGCTGCTACTCCCAGCCGGCACCATGGCTGGTTACACCCAAAAGTGTTCCAGTTAGTAAAATCATCTGTTTTCATGCAACTTGGATTCTCACCCGTCCTTTGCTTTTGTTTGCAAATTACACAAGGTAGAAAGACAGGTGTTGTGTTTTCCCTTGCTTGCCAACAGCAAAAGTAAAGGGAGCACACAGCCTGCTGTTCTTCTATGTGAGGGCAGGAGTTTCTTTGAAGTAGGCTGAAGGGAGATATACGGGCAACTTACAAAACTGCAGTGCTGCATTTAAGATTAAGGAAGAGAAATCAGTAAATAGACCTTTTTCCTGTTTATAACTTTTCAATTGAAAACCAGATCACATGGCTCTTATTTACCAAGGACTTTATTTATGCTCTGTGATTACTGTACTAGCCACCAGATTTTAAAATGCATGTGTTTGGTTTTGCGTGAGCGCATACTGGTAGCTGAGTGATCAGCCGTCTGAATCTTGACTTTTGTGGATTGGTTCTATAGTTTAGTCTTGCACTTTAGAAAATGCCTTGAAGTGAACATAGCTATTTTCCAAGGACAAGAGTTATCTCTCCCTATGCAGCACCACCCACTTCTGGGAAAGCTGGATCCTAGATGAATGTTGGTGGTTGTCTCTGAAAAGTAGATAAGATCAGTCTATCTGAATTGCTCTAATCTAGCAGATCTTCCTTCTTTTTGTGTTATACCCATCACTGTGAATGGCAGCTTTGAGCAGTGGTAAAAAAGGCCTGCAAACAACATCATACCTTAGCCTGAAAGTGTTGCATGCCTAAGAAGCAACCTCTTGAACTGAATCTGTGATTTTAGTCTGATTTCTGAACATTTCACATATTCGAATGACAGTGTTTCAGCCATAACAGTCATCTATGGCAAGCACAGCGTGTCTCAGTATCTTGAGCCAAAGGAGCCTTTGAGGCTGCTCAATGAATAGCCGCTGCTAGTATCCATACAGCACACGCAACCAGCAGGATGGAGGAGCTGGTGCAATAACCATATGGCACCAGTTAAATATCAGTAGCAGATACTTCGTCTTAATGTGTTATGGCTACTGAGTGTGGGCAAAAAAAGCAGCATGAAACAAATGATGCTGCAAAGGCATCACGGTATGGCATTAGTCAGGGAATTAGTCCAGGGAATTAGTCCCGCTGCTGGGTTTCCAGGCAGTTGCTAATGCCTGGAGTGCTTTCATCCTTGAAAATGCTTCATATCTTAAGTGAGGCTTGCACAGCAGCAGGCTTTATCCATCCTGCCAGGGACAAAGTGAATATTTTTGCAAGCAACATGGAGTTATTGTTAACAGTAACTGCATACTGCTGCAGCAGAAACACACTTGTGGGCACACGCAGCAGGAATATATATCCTTTTGCGGCAACATATATGCTCATGTGCGTGTGAGCATGCACAGACATCTGCATGTTGCTGGGTGTGTGCACCAAAGCAAATTTCCCTCTCCTCCTCTGCCCCTGCAAAGGTTATTTCCCGTAATTGTGCCCTACAGCAGCAACATCTGGCATAAGAGAGAGCTCTGGGTAGCTTGGCCCCTGTCTGCTCTGGGCAGGCACTCGTTAAGTGTGTCATTAATTAATGCCATGAAGGGAAAACTTCAGTTGCCTTAAAGAAAACCCAGATTGTCTGCATATTTGAAGCAGTCTAAGTGGGAGAAGCTTCTTATTAGTGCTAAATAGAGGCTGCTATCTCACAGGCTCTTGTCAGCAGATGGGAGCAAGAGGTGTATATACAGACATCAGCAGTTATTGTGAGAGGTCTTTTAGCAGAAAGCCTTTAGTGTAAGAATTTCTCTAGGGGCTCAAGGGGCAGTGCAGTAACTTTTCATAGCTTATATATAAGTGGTGATTCATTATAAGTAATTAATGAACAGAAAATTAGAGGATTTGTGCAAATCCTGTTAGAAAATTTCTCCCTTTTTAAAGGGATTGGGCTAAAAGGCAGAAGAAAGGAGCCATTGTACTGGAGAATTAGAGGAAAAAAGTGTGCCCTAAGGCAGTTGAGTGCTTTGCACATGATGGGAGGCTGCTATAGCTGCTGAGATTTGAAATAACATGAGACTTCGTGTATTAATAGAAAATGAAGAAATTACCAGGGCAGGCTAGGGCAGTCCTGAGCATTCATAAAACTCTGCATAAAATACCTGACACACCTGGAGGAACATTGGACCAGAGTTGAATAAATGGAATATTTATTAATTGAAATTACAGGGAAATTTGACACATCTGTATTTTTGTTGAAGTTTGTGCAGCCAATTTTTACCTCTGTGAAAACCAAGCTGCCAAGACCATCATCTTGTCATTGTATCTGTTCTTCTTGAGACATGTTTCTACATGCAGTTTTGTTGTGAAGTGAATTCATGGAGCCTTGTTCCTTACCCACCAATGCAGTGGTCTTTATCTGAGGATACAGTGCCTGAGTAACTCCTTTGGAGCCAGTTTGTCTTCCAACGGCCTGAACAGGGCACAGGCCATTAGCTGTGGCAGCTCACTGTAGGAAGAATAGGAGCTTGGCAAGAAAAGACAGTTTTGCATATGGATGCAAAACCTACCTGCTCCAAGGAAAAGCAGGTAAGTTTCAGGCTGATGTTTCACACTGCCAGCTTTTCCAGTGGATTTTGTGATCCAGCTCATCGTTTGGCACAAGTATGGTATTACTTCTATACCTAGGGAAAAAAAGATAGCATGTAACATAGAAGCCATAATAAAGCTGTACCATAGGATTGGTGAACTTTTTCACATGTCTGATGAACCGGAACATCTTTATGTGGCTGGGGCTGCCTGGGACTTTCCAGTTGGGACTGTGTCTTTCCATTTTCTTTTTTCCATTTCTGGAGTTCTTGTAGTGAAAAAGTCAATGCACATGAGACCCAGAAGTAGCTCTTATGAGATGTTTTAGGAGGGAGGGGGAGATGGAGTGAGAAGGGGAGAGAAGAAATCCTCCTCCGTGCCCAGCTTCCCAGCCCAGCAGAAAGCACACCAAGAGGCGTGCATTGTTCTACAGGCACCAAGACCTGCGCCACCACGCATGAACAGCCTCTGTTACACCTTCCCAAGGCCAGTGTGCAAGTAAACACAGCAGACAGCCTCTGAGTGCTGTGGGTACCATGAGTACTGCTCACCCATGCCTGATGCTGTGCCAGCACTGCCCAAGGCTGTGAAGAGGAGGTGCTGGCAGAGGTGCTAGGGCGCATTGGGGAGTGGTGTGCAAGGAGGGATGGGGCTGGTGGGGGCTTAAGGAGGTGGCAGGGACTGCTGCAGGTAGTGAGGGGGTTGTCGTGCTGGATCCAGGGAGGCTTAGATCAATATTTATGATTGTATTAATTATTGCACTCTGCAATACACTGGCAGGGCAGTGCCTGGGAACTGGTGTTCTGAGAGGTGACTGATTTTGTGGCTGTGGTGGTACGGGCTGCCCCAACATGAAGCATCAGAACAGTGTGAAGGGAGAAGGGGTTTTCTCCCTGTGTTCCTTATTGAGTTGTTGAAACTTTCTCCTGTGTAAACAATGTGGTGATGTGAGCATCATGAGTTTCGTTTTTCCCTTTTGATACCATTTCATGGAAGGGAAATGAGCTGCAAGTGTTTAGCTTGGCACTGTAACTTTGGTAATCGTATCCAGGGCATAGAATAGCATGGGCTAGTGCTTAATCATTCACTCATTAGCTCCGTGTCCATTGAGCTTGGAAGACAAATAGAGGGTAAGAAATTGTGTCAGCCTGTCTCAGAGTAACAAGTATAAGATGGTTCGGGAAGGATGACATACTTTCTGAGCTTCTTGGTGTACTAGATCATTGCCTTTCGAGCACAGCTGTTGCTGCTGTCAGTAAGGAGAAAACATCTGTATTTGAAGTGCCCGTCTGCTGGCAGCAGTTGTCATCTTTAAATTGGCATAATTCTGTCAGATGAAAGTAGCAAAACTGTGTCTTCTGCACTGTCTCCGTACTGCCAGCACCTCCTGTGTCATGCACTCCTTTTGTTTGTACATTCTCTGTATAAATACCTTCTTTATCTGTACAGAGAGTCCCCTGAGGGTTGTATTATATGGCTATACAAAGAAGATTTCTTCCCCCTCTGGCTGTGATTACTTTCCAGTCAGGGCGTTTCCAAAAGGGATATGAACACCACTGTAGACACTGCTGGTAAGGCTGCACCTGGAATACTATGTGCATATATATCCATTCAAACTTCCAAAATGTGACTTGACACTGCAGTGGGTGCAGGAAGAAGTGGCATGGACAGCAGGGAGATGAAAGCATGACATGAAGTTTGACATTAAAGGAGTTTTGCTTGTTTAGTCTAGAAGGTGGCAGACTGGCCGCCAGAAGTTTACATCAGAAGTTCATATATGCATCATGGAAAGAAAGACCAAGAAGGGCAATAGGTCACTAAACGAATATGGTCAGTACTGGAAAGAAACCAGAGTTGAATTAGCCATTAGTAGATTCAGACTAGAAATTATAATTCAGCCCATAAGGACCAGAATAATCTCTGCATGGCAACAGTGGGGACAAATTTTCTGAGCTGCTTTAAAGACAGGACCTGAATAAGTTAATGAAGTGGATAAGCTAGCATGCTTTCCTGCCATAAGAGGTAAGGAGACCAGATGACACAGGGCATCTTATTTCCTTCTTCTATCAGTCTATTCACAGCACACACTTATTAAAGGTCCTGCAGCAGTTTTGCAGTGGAGCATGAGACATTGCTAATAGGAGGCACATTCATGGGCTTGAACTGTACACAAACTCTACTTCAAACTATAAGCTGAACGAGTTTCAGGAGATTAGGAAAAGGATGCCTAGCTGGTGGCTTGGCAGCTGATTACCCAGAGTAAACATGGTGCTTAGGAAACTGCAGGGCCAGTTTGTTCTGGGTAATGTTTGTGTTTGTTCAGTTGGAAGTGGAATTCAGGGAGAAATTAAACACCTTCTTTTTTCTTTTTACTGAGATTGCTTTTTAGCCGTGTCACTACACAGACAACCAAAACCAACATAGCCAGGAAGGAGGTAAGCAGGACTACAGCAACTCCTTTCAGACTGGCTTGCACTGCCGTAGTTGCCTGCTCTCCTTGCCTCAGTATCAAACCACAGTGCCAGCGCCACAGTGAGTGCCGTTGGGCTAATGAAAAGGTTGTTTTTCCATGCTGATGCTACACATGATCCCAACTGTGTTTATGTAAGTGCTTGTGACATTTTATGCCAAACTACAAGAGGTTGCACTTTTGTGATTAGTGCATGATCTCTTGTGTAGACAGCCCAGGGACAGGTTGGGCATGTTACCTACAGAGGGACACCCTAGAAAAGCTGAGAAGGAGAATTATTAGGCAGACACTCAGTATCTTCCAGGACGGCCAATTTGCATCCATCCCAGACTACCTTCTGTTGCTGATGTGTTTCTCTTTTTCTGTTTGTATTAGGTGTCTCAGAGGTACTGAGTTAGGAAGCAATATGTAAATACAAAATTCTGGTTGCAGTGAATAATTTAAGGGAGTTTCCTCTTCTACTAATTGTTTCAGGATTTTTGTAATCTTTCCCACTTATAAAAGTATTTGGCTTTTGGTCTTTCAGAGGTTCAAAGGTGGGTAAGCAGCAGTTGGATCTGATTTGAAAAGAATGTAAGTGAGAATTCAGGATTTCCTGCTTAGGGAGAGCCATGTGAATACCAGTGAATGAGCCCAGTCTAAAGCGCGTTGCACTTTGCAGTCAGATACCCATTTGTGTGCTTAGAGCTGTGCCTTAAAAATGCAGGTTGCTGAGATGCCAGACCTAGACTGTGGCTTGCAGTGTTTCTTCTTGCTGCATTTAGGTGGCAGGATTTGTTTGACAACGTAGTAGTAAGCTCTTACACATCTTGACTGAGCCAAGTCATTCCATGTATGGTATGAAAATAATTCATGCCTTGGTATCATCACTAGTTGTGTGCCGCGCACAGAATGCTGTATTCAAGGGAGGTTTTGCATCCGGTGGCTGATAAGATCATAGTTTTCATGATCTCACTCATTCCTTCTGAGAAACGTAGTCAAAAGAGCCACACTCATGTATCGTTGTGTTGCAGAACATTTGGACAGACTACCTTTTTATTACACCGCTTCTTTTCCTTTGCAACAGAATGTAGAAAATTGTACTTTTCAAGTTTCTGCTTTTTATATGAATTAGTCTGTCCAGGTAGTGTTAATCCAGCACATAGTCACCTAGTTATCCTCTTCCCCACCCCCTTTTCCTTTTCAGAATAAAGGCTTTTTCTCTTGATTGGGTAAGCTTTTGTAAGTATTAGGAAAATTATTTGGTACTCAGCAATTTCTTGCTTATGCTCTTCTTGAAATACTTCTTATAGCATTAATCCTTGGAGCACCAAGTATCAGCTGATGCTGTAATCCCTGCACACTGTGTTTTCCTAGAGATGACACTTTATTTTTAGGGGAATGGACAGCGTTTTTGTGTATCCTCAGAAGTTTACCGGGCAGCATGGGATACAGGTTTTGTAGAAAGAAGCAGCATCTCTTATAAGACTGACTGAAAGAAGCAAGAGAAAGACAAGTGTTTTGGGCTCAGCACCCAATCATCATCTCATGTGCACTGCAACTTAACTTTCTTCCACAAAGCTGTAAGATGTGTCACAGGTTTGCATGCTCCAGGCTTCCCATCCAAGCCACAGATAAAACCTTGCTGGGTTTTTTCAAGCTTTTTCATTTGTGTATGGAATTGTGCTTAGCCTTTGGGATGTATGATTGGAAAAGGCAGGCTCCTCATATTGCTGCATGGTTCTGGTGTACTTTCTAAGCTCTTGCATACAATGCCTTGTGATAGAACTTCAAATCTGATATTTTGTGTCGCACACGAGATGGGAACAATAAAATGACGTGTAACAGAAAAGAAAGGTAAGATGAATGAAGTGATAAATTTAAATCAGGAGATTTAGAAAATGGTCACTAGAATTTCTAGCTTAGTCCTTTCCAACCAGGATGCAGGAATGGAAAACCAGGTCTTTGTTCCTGAGAAGCTCACCAGGTTTGATTCTTGGGATTTCTTACTCAGCCCTGCAGTTCTTGTTGTTGCAGTATTGTGCTCATGAAGTTTAGCAACTATACACTGAGACTAGGCAGGATTAGACTCTTTAAGTACTTTTGGCCAAATTTCAGATCTTCAAACCATATATTTTGTTGTTGTCAAAACTTGCAGTTACTTACTGTCTCTGAGTGATCACTTTGAGGACAGAAAGAGCTTCTGGCTCCCGTATAGCAGTGTGCTATGCCAGCCAGGCTACATTCTCTGCAACAGGTATAAGTCTGGTTTTCTATCTTCTGTGCTGGAAAAACAGAGCAGAATGATGCATTATTTCTCACACTGATTTTGTGTTTGCATGGACAAAACCAAAAGCATTTCTGGAAATTTCAAATATCTTGGTGTCAAACATTGGAAGTAAGCCAAGGTCTTTCTCCCACTGCTGGGACTGCATCTGCAATACATCCTGCTTCATGAAACACAGCATTTCAGTGGAGCACTGAGGGACCAAGAAAATGTAGTGAATCATTTTGATGGGGAGTAAGATGAAAAAATGTAAGTTTAAAATCTTGGGTGTCGTTTTCTCTTGGGTTCTTTGAATAGCAAAATTTAAAAAATATACAGTTTGGGTACTTCTCTCACACGCTGCTTTTGTATTAAAAATTACTTTTATTGCATTCCTCTAAGAAGTAAATAAATTACAAGTGTGCTCATCAGCATATTTTTTGCACCCAACTCACAAAATATGCTATCAACACCTTTCTGATAAAAAGCATGGTGAGATTAAGCGACTTTTCCCAAGACATCGGAGCCTGGGACTGGATTTGATCTCGTAAATTCCAGTCTAGTATTTTAGCCGCATGCATTTCTCATAGCAGGAGATTTCATCTCTTTGATGCAGTGTCTCATCTTCTTTACTCATGGACAACTGGAAGACAAACAGCTTTTATGGCTTCGTCAGCTTGAGTAAGTTCTTCACCTTATCAAAAGGCTTTGTATTTATTGGGAAATAAAATGAGGTGTAGAAAGGCAGCACTGGTAAATCCTGTGCTGTCAGAATCTCACAGGAAGTTGAATGGCCCTTGCATGAGAAACACAAACCACAGAATGTGGGTGTGATATTTATTGGTATGTGCTTTGCATTCTCCTGCAAGGACTAATTGCATTTTGCATTGCTACCATAAACCCTGCCTACCTTTTCCAAGAAGATTTCACCACTAACTCTTCTGAAAATGACCCACTGGAGAGAAATGCTGTGAGACTTAGTATTTTGTCTTCTTACTGAATCCTGAAAAGCTGTCGCTTGGTGTTAATGATTCCTGATAAGAGGGAAAAAAGATGGGCTTTCAGATGCAGTGGGCATTCATTAGCATGTACCATCACTGTCAGTAGACCCCACTTGGATGGTGCATTCATATCAGTTTATGGTTTCTCTTTAGTGTATCTGTTTATTCGCTCTTTCTCCCTGAAGACAAGTCAGCAACCAAATTAACTTTTGTATTTTGGTAGGGGAATATTTGTATTAGTTCTGGCATCAGCAGCTCTGTGATCTCTCATTTAAAATCAACTATGTAAGGAAGCTATTTCAGTAGTCCTGGTTATCCTGTTAGAAATAGAGAGTGGAAAGCCCAAAATGAAAGAGGAAAAAAAAAATTTCCAATTTTTTACAGAAAATAAGCAGATTATATTTTTATAGGTGCAAGGTCACAAAAGTTCGGATTATGTATTTTTAACAGTTTACCTGTATGAATACATCTTGTGGCAGATGTGAAAGCAGCTTTAGTGTGTTTTTCACAGTTAATTAACTTTTAAATACGGCTGATATATCAGTAATTTTGGCTAGCAATGTCTGAGCTATTCAGGAGCACTCAGGAAAATCACAGATCAGTAGTCCTCTTTCTAAGAAGCTTGTTTAATATTGTATATTAGTTAGAAACATTTTGTCATTAGGGTTTTCCTTGGGATCTAGTTTTTTGGTGTTTTACAGACATAGTCCACTATTAAGCTTGCAGAATCGTATCTTAGTACTTAGGTTGATCAGTTCTGTATCTGTATTCACATTTACCTTCAGAATTAAATCCTTTAACTTCATTATGTAGGTAATTAGTAAAGCACACAACCTTTAACAGAAATAAAGGAAGATGTTAAGAGATTACAAGATGGAAGATTCATGTGGGCAGTCTTGTTTCCATACCACTGCAGTTGTTTGGGAAGGTTGTTTGTTCAAAGGATCTGTGGAATGGCTGTTTCTCACAAAATTTGCATGTCTGCCCTTGGCTGTATGGAAGTAACTCAATTTTACTTCAGCAGAAGGCATTTAATCTATTTTGTGTTTGTAACCTAAGTCCTCCTGTAATCCATGTTAAGAGTCATGTCCAGATTGTTACTGAGGAACAGGACTTGTCATTTGGTCTTCTGGTTGTTACAGAAGCAAGCTAGTTGGTAAAATACTAGCCATGGGTTTGTTCTGTTTTAAATCACTTTCAGTTACTGAGGAAATAACGGAAGTAATCTGCTGCTTCCAAAATTGATTTCAGAAGTATCAAAGCAAGAGAAATTCAAAATTCAGAGAGAGATAAAGGAAAAGATTTGTTCCTGTGACTGGTTATTGAGCAAAGCAACCTCAGAATGCTGAACAGAAGCCAAGGCTTTATGTATTGTGTATGTGTGTATTTATGTATTTAGGTATATGTATCAAGGTTGTAGAAACATTGTTAAATCCACTGCTAAGTGGTGTATGTAGTGTGTAATTTTGATAGTTTTAAACAGACCAGCACTTTTTATTTTTTGAATTGGCATTACATTCATGGTAATTGCGTGTGTGCAACTAAAATGGGTGTAGTAACAAACTTCTTAGTTGAGCTGGAGGTCAGGTGTGTGTTTGTTGTTGGCCAAGTATTTGGTGAGATGAGTACCTTAATACTTGTCTAGGTTTTGTTGTTTTATTTTGGGCTGGGTTTTTTTCCACAAAATCACCGAGTGTGTGAGAGCGCTTCTGTTGTTATTAGTGCTGAAGCAGGACTTGCAGAACTGCATTACAACTGTCCTTAGCACACTTTGCTGATGAGGGAGCAGTGCCTCAGTTCTCTTCTAGAAGTAGCTGTAAAGAGTTTTGCACAGTTCTTTCTCCATTCCAGTAGTTAATTTGAGTGGGATTTCAGCAGTACAAGTACTGGAGATAAAATATTGAGGATCACTGAGACATATTTCAGTCAATATAGATCTAAAAATTACTTCTTCTTCCTGTACCAAAGGAACAAAAAGAAGAAAAAAGGTTGGGACAAGTTAGTCACTTGATCTGTGTGGCTGGATTCACATTGGTGATGGTTTATGAGTACAAACAACCGTCATATAAGAAAAGTAAGATGACGATGGTGTGCATACAGTGCACCATTTTCTGAGCAGCAGTAGGGTAGAAAATTATCATTTAGAGTTCATTACTGAAATAACAAATGTAGAAAATAACAGAGCTTTGCTCCTTTATCAGTTTCAGCTCTTGGAGACTATGTCTTCGTCTCTGACTGAAAAACAATCCATTAAGAAAAACTTACCACAAAAAAGGCTGCAGCTTACATTTCCAACATTGTAAAGAACTCACTTCAGTGTATTTTGGAGAAAACCTTTCAGTCTCATTTAGGTTGATAATTTTATTTACTACAGTGTTTTTATTGTGAGAGTGTTTATAGCAGCTTAACTGTGAATTTGTTCATCAGAATCATGCCAAACGCCAAGTAGAAGTCAGGATCCAGAGACAGGGAAGGGGAATCCCTTCTGACAGGAGGAAAAGGGATTTCCTTTCAGCAAGGCTAAAAGATAATAGCAAAAATAAGAAACGCAAAGCTACAAATCGTGTCTGATAACTGCTTCTGGACTTGCGAAGCAGAGTCAAATGCTTGCGAAGCAGTCAAATGCCAGCGTTGGAAATACAAACAAACTTGAGATTTGCAGAGAGGGAGGGAGCGACCCTGCCATGGCGTGCTGGCCACCATGAGCTCCTGTGAGAGGAGTGGGAGGTTCAAAGGTTATCATCCTATTTATGCTAATTGAGTTTGAGCTAAGCTCTTCCCAAGAAAAAAAGCCTCTTATTGAATTAGTTATTCAGTTCCTCAGGGTGCAAGTGGAATGGTTGTAACGCTCTTAGTCTGCTCAGGAGGCCCTTGAAGACTAAATCTAAAGGATTTCTCTCAATTTAAGCATCCCTCAGATGAAAAGCAACCAGAAGACTTGAGGGACTTGCGTGCCTTTTACTATTTAGTCTACCTACAGAAGGGCCAAACATGTTCAGGTACACAGCACCCTGGCAGGTCCTATGCTTGTCCATGGAACAGAGGCTGAGGGTAAGGACAATTTATTTTCATAATATTGTTGAACAAGCATAACTTGTAATCTTAAGGATGTGCTGTAAAGGGGAGGCAGCATCTGAGCTACCTACACAGAAAATGAAGGATCTGTAGGGATGTGCAGTGTTTATTCCTTCATTGTATATTTCCATGTTGCTGTTACTTGAGGAAAAAAGTCAAAAGTAGTTATGTGAAAACATGTTGTGTATGTTTATGTGTCTCTGCATTTATATTCATACAGCAAACACAGGCCCTGTGTGCCTCTGTATGTAAGAAAACATTGTTAATAATTTTAATTTACATAGTCCCATCTATCCCTAGGCTCTTGAAACGTTTATAGGCACAAATTAATTAAATCTCATAGCAGAGTTAGGAAATGCATGTTAAAATAAGTCTGTAACCCGGATGAGGTAAAGTATTTTATTCAAGGTCATGCAGCAAGTCAGCAGCAGATAGGGGAATGAAATACAGATCTTCTGATCCTGAGCCCTTTAGTTGCTTAATACCTGTTAGTTGTCTTCTAAATTAGATTTTCTTCAAGACCCTTAGCCTTGAAGACTCACAAAAGTACAATTAACTGTAGCAGTAGAACAAGTAGGGGCAAGACTGACACCTGAAGACTGTAAACTTAAATCAACTTGGCCTGTAATTATTTGTATACTTATTCTTGAAGTATTGTTTTTGTATATTTGTATTGTATAGGTATTTGTATACTTATTCTTGCAGTATTCCTTTTCATGAAAGCAGTCTACTAGTCTCTGATGACATTTAATATGAAAGAGTTACTTTGCAATTCAAAAATACCTATTACATTTCCTCAACTCTCCTGATTTTATCACAACTGTTAAAATACCTGGTGTGGTTTTTCTTTCCAAAAATGCCAGATGCCAGAAATACCTTTAATTTTTTAATTTCTAGCCTCCATAGTTGCAAAGAAGTACTGAAAAGTACAGTTTCTAAATACTGTCCCCCTGATTTACCTCTTTCTGCCTCCCCCAAAGTTGCAAATCAAAGTTAGAATGCTATTTGTATCACTTTTTTTTTTTACAACTTGCAAGAATTGCATCTCCCTAGCTTTTATGATTTTTGAAGATTGATCTTATTTACCAGTCTCTAGAAAGTGTATGCTTGAAAACAGAATAATCAAGGTCTGCATACAGAGCTTGTTTTCTGTACAAGGATAGTGCACATTTGTTGTTGCTAAGTCTGCTTGGACTATTCCCTTTCTAATCCTTTTCTCTCAAGAGATCCAAACTGTACAGATTGTACAGATCACTTATCAGTCATTATGTAATCTTCTTTAGGATGGAGGTGCTGTCAAAAGGGTGGCACCAGGATTTCCAAAGGTCTAGTATTTGTGCAAAGTCCCCCTCTCTGCTATGGGGTCTCTGAGATGGTTTTAAGATCTCCTTCAACAGAGGCTTTAGGTTTTTTTAACTCTACCAACTATGTTATAAAAGCTTACTTCCGAATAAATGTAAATGTACATTATACATGGTACTGGCTTTCACAAACACTGCATTTCTGCAGAAGCATCTCCCTTCTTTCCCTCCCCCCAGGTATCTAAATCAAGAAAAAAAGATATTCACAAAGTCCATGAAGTGCTTTTCTGTACCATTTTGACATAGACTGCGCTGCAGTCATAAGTTACAGCCTATCTGTGACACCCAGTATGTTACCAGAAGTTGTAAATGAAAAGAAAATTTGGCTGTGTGTCTGGTGAATCCCTGAAAGCATGATATTCTTCATTGAATTTTGCAGAGCTGTTCAAGTACTAAAGCGATGATAATAAATTTTGTATGTGTTGGTACAAATGCATTAAGGTGTCAGAAAGCAGAGTGCCAGCATTAGATTGTGGTTCAGTCTCTGGGCTTCAATTCAGGGTATTGCCTAAGCCAAAAATTAAATAGGGTGCCTGGGGAGCACTCACATCAAATGAAATCAAGTGCCCACTTTCTGTCAGAAAGGCTAAAAGATTAAATAACTTTACCGTCCTTGCAGTACAATCCTGTAGCAGTGATACCAGCTCAAAGAGGAATATGTATCTCTGTTCTAATCGAAATCCATTGGGCAGATGGCCACTTCACTGAATTAAGCGCTGCCTTCAGCTTTCTTGCCTTCATTGCTTACTCAAAATCAGGCAGATATGGCTTCCCTATAATAATTGATGCTGCACCCCCATATGGATGATGAAGTCATGCCTGCTACAGCTATTCCAGGTTGTGACATTGAAGCCTGCTGTCTATATACCATGTGTTCATTCCACCTGCATGGGCAACTCAGTAGTATCAAGCTGGGAAGTGTTATATACAGCTGTGCTCAGAAGGTGTCGAAGGATTTTCTCTGGGTTTTGCTAGGACACTTTAAAAACTCAAGTATGGCAATCGTGGAAGCTGTCCATAGCCCCTGGTTTACAGCTCTGCCTTGTACATACTGAAAACAAGCAATGCAGTTTAATATAAATATTTGTTTCTGTAAGTTATTTGCATGTCTGTATAGCAATCAGCTAATTTAGTCAAGCCACTGATAAATTTCATATTACCTTTTGCCTGTGCAGCCACTGTTGTACATTAATATTTATTAAATCATATTAATTCGCTCATGAGGGTACACCATTGACCTTCCTGGAGTAAGGGTACTGTATTCATCACTAGTCTTAGGTAAGCCTGTTGTCCATTCAAAATCACCACTTAGCATTTCATACGTGGAAGACAGTCCAGCTTTGACTTGCATGAAAGCTGTGGTCATCGTTCAGGCTTATAGCCTGCTGCTGCTGAAGTCAGTGGCAAAACTCTCTGTGGTTTGAACTGGTGCAGTGCGGGGTGTAAGAAGATAATGTGATGGTGTTTGAAGGTACTATTTATAGTGATATCAAAAGTGTAAAAATTCTGCCAAAACATTATTGCTAGGGGCTTTGGACTTAACACAGGTAAAATTAGTGAAAAGGCAGGTATACCTCTTGTCTCTTGGTATGCAGAAAAACTGATCTAAGACATTAGGGGCACATTCAGACAGTGCAACATTACTAGTAATCTGATTTAATGAATGCTGCTCATTCAAAACGCTGTAATTTGTGCTCAGCCCTTAGGAAGTAAGGAGGAACTGCAGAAGCATAAATTCCCTAAAGCAGATGCACAGCCTTTCTAGGTGTGTGACTAAAGGACATCATAAGCCTTACAAGAAACAAATAAAGACTGTGTGTAAATCATTAGGGTTCTGCAGTTGCACTGTCAGGTTTGGCATTCTGAATTTTACTGAACTGCTGAGTGCTGTATGTTTGTGCTAAATCATTTTGAATTTAAGACAGATAAAAAATGAAAAGGTCTCACCAATAAGGGTAGATTTGAACCTTTATTTTCGTTGGGGTGCATTTTGCTTGTCCAGGTGGTGGTGTTCCTTTATACTTACGCTGTCCATTCTAGCATCTCTAGATTTCAGTGCTTTACTAGGTGATGTGGTAAATGACAGATTTGGAAGAAATATTTAAGTTATTACATGCAAATAATCTGTTTCTAGCTGATGGTTCCCAGATTCCAACTACCATGTATGAACTCTGGCACTGAAAGCAAGTATATTTTCATATCTAACCAAAACTGTTCTCATTGTGTCCTCAGCAGTTCAGATTGAATTAATTCATGGCTTTGTTTTCTTCAGAGTAGAGAGCTGATAAAATTTTCTGGCATTTTTCAGGAAGGAGACTCTCAAGGGTGGTACCTAACGTAACTCACCAGCGCTTATAACAACCTGCTTTCCTAGACAAATGAGCAGACCTGCACAGTGAAAAATAATCATCTGGTCTTACAACTGGAGTGGTGCTATCAGGCTGGTACTTTGTTTTGGTAACAAGGAAATACAAAAACATCCCAGGAAGAGCTGACTTACTCTTTCCATTATGTGGTAGCAGAAGATGTCTATACATAGATTTGGATCAGGTATTGCCAGTCATCTTCTCAGCATGCAAGGTCCTAGCAAAGCACCTCAGTGTCCTACAAAGTAAACAGAAAGGCAATGAATGCCCAGTGTGGCTGGATGGTATTTGGTTGCACATAAGTGTCTCTATCCTCTCTGTACTGCCAGGTTTTTTGCTTGTGAGTGTTGGACTATTTAGCATTTCTCTGAAACTTTTAGTTCATGTAATTGAAGAAGCATAGAACAATTTCAGCTTGCTTTAAAAATAATTTAAGTTTCTAGCTTTTTCTCGTGCAGGAGAAACTTGAAAAAATGTCAGACTCTCCTCTGAGGGCTTAAAAGGCATGAGGAAAATATATAGGACTATATAGCTACATTTCTGTTCTTTTAAATGGCACTTCTTGGCTTTCTGGGACTTTAGTAATGATGTCTGAGCAAATAGAATTATTTTTATTGCTATGTGATTAGGGAGGTTTAGTACCATCAAGTGCCAGCAATCTCTGTGCATGTTATTATAGTAACTTGGGCATTTTGTCTTTGCTACTGGTAGTCATTCTGCTGCAAGCTGCACTTTAACCGCTTTTAGCTTGTTGTTTCTGCTGCTGTGTGATGCCCATAATTCTGCCTTTTAAAAGTGCTCCCAGTTCTCTTGAGCTTCCATTTTCCCTCTTAGTCTTTAGCCTTTTAATGTTGACTCCACATGACACAGGTCTGCCCAAGGTTTAGAAGCGCTCACTGCCCTTTGTTACAGGATTTGAATGACTGCCTTTAAAGATTTTGTGGTGGTGTTTTAAGGTGGCAGGTTCAGCAGAAGATACCTTCAGTTTTCTCTTGAAAACTAAAAATGTTATTTGTTACACAGCTGCTCGTTTATTGTACATTCTATATCTTGGAACTTAAACCTCATAAGAATTAGAATTTAAAAATAAGGTTTTTAATGGGATTGAAAAGGAAGAATACAAGCAAGCATACATTAAATGAAAGGTAATTAACTGAATGAAGGAGGTTAAGATCCAAGACTGACGTGTGTGATATTTAGCTGGTTGCCCTTGAGTAGGCCAGCAATTTCAAACCAAGAAGAATCAAGAAACTAGAAGCCAAGAAACGTGAGCTCCAAACATCCACAGAACTTACTACGAACATAAAAAAAAAAACAAACCAGAAAGCCTGTCATGTTGCAGAATATCATGCATTCATCTCAGTTGATGAATCAGCCTGGATTTAGGATTTAAATCTTAACACCCTGCATGTAGAAATCCTGTCACTTGTCTACTGTTGGGGCAGAAAGGAAATAATGGTGGTAGCAGACCCTAACAATGATGGAAAAATGGAGGAACTGAAAACAAAGGAAGGAGAAAATGAGGGGTAAACAGACCTATCGTCGGAGAACTGAAGGTATAGAAAGGAAGGCCTTTAATGGCAAAGAGGTCCCAGGGCCCTTGGTGTAAAGAGACTGGAGAAGGCAGAAGAAAGGGAGTAATGATCAGTTGGGGGAAAGAAGAAATGGTGGGTTTCTAACTGTTAACAAGAAGCTGGCCAATAGAGGTGTCTTAATCTGTTTTGGGCTGACCACTGTGTTCACTGTCCTCATTCAGCAAGAAAGACTTTGAGGGCACATTCTCAAGATGCTTGTAACTATACATTTAAGCATGCTGCTCTATGCCTTCACTGCCATTTTCTGGCAGTAATAAGAACCAGGTTATGATGATGTGTTCATAATTTATTCTGGGCCATTGCGGTATAAATTCTAAATAATGAAAACTTGGCGTCAGCTCCCATTAGAAGATCTCATTTTGTACTGCGAAAGCATACCTGGATTTAAGGACAAAAAAATGGAGCTTTCGCTGAAGTCAATTTTTTTATCATAATTCCTGGAAGAACTTTTCCAAGCCATGGCAAATATCAGGGAAAAAAGTTATTGAGCAAAGTCACAGTAAAATACATCATTAATTATAACCCACCCACATCCAGACACAATATCACCAGACACTTCATTGGAGGAAGGAACAGTACTGTTGGTATTCATGACTCATTATATTCATGGGTTATAAGGTTTAAAGAGTCAGCTGTGATCACGTTATTACTGGCATTGTGACATAGACTGCTGAATTTCCCTAAATTGACTTCTGTTTGGATTAGAGTTTATCTTTTAGAAAAACATCCAGTTTTGATTCCACATGTCGTGCAAGGGAGCATTCATCACAGCCTGTATTAAATTGTTCCCTTCATCAATTATACTGCTAAAAGCTTCCTGTTAGAAGATACACATTGTTTCACTCTTTGTCTCCCTGAACATTCTGCACTGCAGAAATGTCTTGTGCTCCTTTCTCCTCTGAGGAGTTGGCTTTATCTGAAGACTGTTGACTGAAGCAAACAGGAATGCCTTGTGCTCCATTCTCTTCTGAGGAGCTGGCTTTGTCTGAAGACTGTTGAGTGATTGCTTTTCTGACTTTCTTAACCTGTGGGATTGGAAGAAGTTCTGATTTATGGCTTTAATTACAGTCTGTCTAACCATTTAAAAAGCCTTCTCGGTGTCTTCCTTCAAGTCTTACCCTTGTGATGCCAACACACACCTGTGACTGGGGGTAGTAACGTAAATGGTATGCGCATGGCCTCCGCTTTTCTTCCATACTACTTTCACCTTCTTGTCACCCAATATAACACCCTATCTTCATGTCTCCACATTTATTTAGCTCTGGCTGGAGGCGTGACCAGGTTATTATTGCTGTGTTAAAACTAGGTTAGTGACTATTACACTGAGGTCTGCATCTGGCCTGAGCCTAGTGCTTCTGAGCATTAATCAGTTTTCCTGATGAAATGGCCAAGGTGAAGTGTCTTTGTTGGAGTTCTTTTTGCAGTTTTGTCATAGTTTGGGGCTGTATTTACATTACTGCTTCCACTGCAAAGTCAAAATGTATGTTGACGTCAGAGACTTGCATCCTCATCTTTTGGGTCAGGTGAGGACTGTTGGCAGTCATATGCATTCCTTGCTGCAGAACAGGCAGGTTTAGAGGTGAACCCAGCCAGCCACGTGGTCCCCAGCCTGTGTTAAAAGCCTAGAGTTGTACTTTTGCCAAACACAGTTAGGAGGTTATTGTGTACAAACCAGAGTGGTAACAGGATACAGCGTGCAGGTGTGAGTCTTGAAGGCATTTCCTTAACTGCGTTTTTCAGCAGTGTTTCTGTTATAAGTGGCTGTTGCATTGCCTCAAAAAACTATTTTTTTTTTCTTGACGAATCTGAGACTACACCAATTAGCAAGAAGAGATGTCAGTGCTAATGCACTGATAAATAAGAGCATTAGCCAGGTTGTTACTTAGTTCCTGAGATGTTCACAGTTCCCTAATTGAAGGTATATAGTACTGTAGCTAACTTATTCAGCAATGTCCTGACCGGGTGTGTCCGGAAGTTATCAGCTTATGCATGTCTATACAGGGTCAAAATTTGGAAGATGTAGCCAAGCAAGATGGTACCCGCTGAGCAGAGTGTCGGAGCTCTACGAAAACCATTTCTGGGTGGAAGAGCAGCGCACTCTTTCTACGCCCTGACAGAGCAAGCCAGAAGTCCCGCTCAGGTCCCACCTAGGTCAAGTTGAATTACCATTTTGCAAGTAGGGGGTGCTTTCCCTGCTAGTCAACAAGGTGAATAATGATTGTCCTTGGTTTGGAGAAATGTCAACCTTTGGACTGTGGTGTCAGTGTTTTAAATTGAGCAAACTTTTGGAGTAGTCTGGGTAACTTTCCTATAGAGATTGTGAAGAAAACTCAGTAGTGCTGTACAATTTTCCTTTCAGAATCTGAGATTTTCAAGCATTAGAGTTTATGTTAGTGATCACATTGGCCTTTTGGTGTATATTTTGGTTTTCCCCTTGATGAGGCTTTATCCCAGACTAGCAAAGTTGAACACCCAAAATTCAGCATTTAAATCTGAATGTATACACATCAGTAACACCTAGATGTATCAGCCCCAGAAAATGCTTTTTAAGATGTCAATAACTGAATATGGGAGTTCAACTTTAAGCACCAGGGTTCCAGCATTTTTGTTTCAAGGGCCTGGTCCCTAGCGTTTGTGGCTCCAAATAACAATGAGCTCTGCTTTCAATACAGCTGGAGCTGGTCCAGCTCTTCGCTGTTGTCCATCTGCAGGCTGCTGCTCACCGTTCCAGAAGAGAGGCTGATTCCCATGTTCATCCTACTTGCAAACTGCAAAACAACTTGGTTTTCTTCAAGTGGCTTTTTTTTTCAGTGAGTGGCTTCTTAATGGTACATTTGTATCTTTGTATTCACAGAACTGTTGAAAGTTCAAGGTGATTTTGAAGTGGTGCTATGATTATATGTTTAACTTTATTTGCCTTTTAATACTAGACCTACTAAGAGGATATTTTTTCTCACCTGTGTTGTAAGAAATGTTGAACATTATCTGATGAAAATGCATTTGTTATTTATAGGTAAATCCGATTATTCAGTTAGTTAATGGATCTTAAAAATAGATGTAAGAAACAGTCATTTGTATATTTGCCAGCAACAGGCTGCTACTTCCCTCCATGAAAAAACATCATCCTGATTGATTGGTGTCCATTCAGCTTTGTGAAAGGAAAAACAGACCTGTTAGCATAGCTTCATCTTACATGTCACAGATAACAGACATATCAGTGCTTATTAAGCTGCCCTATAATTGCGTTAATCTGTAAACTTCTGGTGACCTGGTTTCTTCTCTTACTAAACTGAATAAGAAGAGTTGGAGATGTTAGATAGTTGCACTTGTAGATTAGAGATTTCCTCTTTTTTTTTTGAGGTCTGCTTTACTGGCTTGTTTTTTTTCTTTAGAAATAAAACATGTTTTGGTCTGGTGTTATTTTTTGTAATGCATTACATCCCGCATGTAAAAAATGTTTGGTTTTTTTTAAGCTAAGTTTATTTTTAGCTCACATATGTCACGTGATGAGGACTGCCAGCTCTATGTCATCATAAAGAATGCGAATAGAGTTCTGTGATTAACTGTAGTATTTATTTTTCTAGTTATAACTAATTTAGGTCCCTGCTTTATTTTGAGTGTATGTCAATTTTGACAAATGATGTTCAGCTCTTAGAGTGCACACAGATCTGCTCTCTGTCATTAAGTGAGTTTCAAAGTGCGGAGAAAGAAAAATAAACCACATTTTTATCCTCTTCATAAAAGTTCTTTTTAAATAATCAAGTTCCTGTTAGCCTGTCAATCCGAAAGGGAAACCACCAACACTAACATGTCAAATGGGGGGGAGGGGGAGGGGAAGGGATTGTGCTGCATTGTTTTTGTTGTGTGAAAATCAGCTGGAGATTTTTCCCAGCATCCCGAGTTCCTAAGCTCCTGCATCAAAACCAGAGAAGCCACCTGGGGCAATAAAGTTAGGCAGGCGCTTAAGCATGCTTCAGGAGCCCGTGGCAGGGTAGGGGTGGAGTGTAGGAATGTTGGGCAAGGAGAAGGAGTTTTGAATGGGATGACATGGACACTTGTGGCTACTTCAGCTGGCAGCTGCCACTGCCCCAGCCCCTTCCCCTGGCCCTGCAGCTGCTCCTGAGAAAGTAAACAGCCAAGGTTTGTCCTAAATCTGCTGCATGACCACAGAATCCTGTTCAGACAAGAACTGGGTAAACACCAGGCAATTTGTAGTCGGAGCTTCAGGCTTTCAGCCTAATAGTGATTATATAGTTCCAGTACTTTCATAGTAACTGTTCATGCAAAAGAAGCCTAGGCATTAACCCTTTCCTGAAAGCTAAACATGTGTTTATTAACTGGTCAGTCAGAAAAGTGACAATGAAAAATAAAAGTAATACTTGGTTGAAAGTTGTGACCCTAGAAAGCAGACAGTGCCAGAGACTCCATGCAGTTCTCAACAGTTACGCTTTTGCCCTTTTCCGTGGGTATCTGTTCATTTATGGGATGATGAAGGATCAATATAAAATCCTAGAAAGGGCTGATGCCAGCATAGGCATTTAGGTTTCCTGTGATGGACAGACGATGGCTGTCATGAGAAATTTCTCACAATCTCTACCCTGCATTTTACTGGCAACCATCCTTGCATTCTTTATGGTTGCCTGTGTGCAAGAAGGTGGGGGGAGGCTTCAAAATGGGTAAATTTTGCCTATGTTTTTTTCTAGAGTAATAAGAACAGAGGCATGTTATGTGTTTCCCCCCATAGATGGCTATCTTTCACTTGGTGATGCTCCAGAAGTAATTCACAGGATGGTAATCTAGCCCTTCCTACCTGAGCTTGAAGCTGCTCTGCTTCTCCCCCTGAACTGTGTTACAATTTTGTGGTGATATTTTGGCCCAGTTTACCCTACTACAGGAAAGGACTTCCTGCACTGGAAGGTGAGGAGGTGCTGGCACAGAGCTTTTCACCAGCATCTCCAAGGTAAAACGGAGTGGAGACATCTCAGAGCCTTTATAGCACCCATGTGCAGTCTCATATCTAAGGCATTGGTGCCCACATGTCTAATTCACAAATTTGGTTCCTTACCATGCGCCAAACATTTGACATGTTGCTTATGCTTATTACTCTTTCAGGCATTCCTTATTTATAGGTTGTCCCAGTTTGCTGGCTGTTTTACTGAACCTCCACACTCTTGGTAAAATGTAAGGGGGTGATCTCCTAGGAAAGGAAGGCATTTTAAAAAATACCAATTTAGATAATTTTATAAAATAGAAATAATTTCCTGTCACATGAAGCACCTGGGTGCCTGCAGTGTGGTTGTAGGTGTTTGTATGGTGAGAATAGAGATACACTGAGTGTTGTTTTGTCCATCATCCCTGTAACAGTAAAAGAAGTATAGGTGGACTTTATGGGCCTACACTTTCCAGATTGCATCCTTTAATACACGAAATTGCAGTGCCATCCCTTGTTTCTCAGCTGCCTCTGTGCAGGCTGTCACTAGTCATATAGGAATACAGGTTGGGAAGACATTGCAAGCTGGACAGCCTTTCCCAGACCTAGAATTTGCCATGAGATAGCATATATTGGCATATGCATAGATGAGAAAGATGAAGCTCAGCATGAAGTCATCCTCTGGTCGCACAGTGGTTTTATATTGATATCTCAGTGGGAGCAGCTTACTCTCTGTTTACCTATATGAAAATGCTAGGAAGAGGAAAGGTTGAAGGAACCTTCTTCTCCATGGAGGTATGATCTCTCTGACCCCCTGGTGTGTTGCTGCTGGAGAGAGCTTTTCACTGCTCCTAAAGACAGCTGCAGACCCGAGTACAGGCTGCTATAACATTTGCGATTGCTTTCCAAAACCCCGCGTCCTTGCCATTGTTAGAGCTTTAATTTGCTGAAGAGCTGAATTGAGCTCAAGAAATCATTATGGGTTGATTTTATTGTTGCTATTGTTGTAATAGGAGGAGGGAATTAAAAACAAATGTGTCAGTGCTGATGTTTGCCTAGAGTGTGAGACAGTACATTTGTTCAGAGACTGATAGTTACACCCAAGATTGTAGCTGAAGACTTGAAAATGCTAAGCAGAAGGACTGCTGGGCAGTTGATGAGCTGTGTTTCAGTGGTGTGTTCAGAGTGAGACCCATACACAAAACTTCAGTAGAAGTCAGCTTGGGCAGAGGCAGAATGAATGGGCTCAAACCACAAGGTCTCACTATTACAAGATGCTACATGGAAGAAATGTGGTGTTATGCACTTAACATGACCTCTTTTACCAAGACATGAGCAGATGGTGGAGAGAGGAAGCCAGAGGAGGAAAAGGGACAGCTGACACTGAAGAGAAAGCTTGAGGAAAACCAAAGACCATTAGAAAGAAGAGAAAACATTCTGTGGAGAAACTCAAGAGATGTTTTGGACATGTGAGTTTATGTGGGTAATCATCATTGCCAGTTCTCTCATCTCCAAGAGAAGACGTCTCCCATTTCTCTCTTAGTTGTGATGGAGCAGAAAAGGTCTCTGCCAGATGCCTTGCCATGAAGCCAATGTGATGCTCACAGCTGCTGGAGAGACAGTTCCTTTTAAGTGACAGAAATGGTGGGAGTGAGTCATGTCACAGACTGTTGTCACAGGGTCTGGCACATAGTTGGCAAGTCTTCTCTCAGTGGTGAACATCTCCATTAATAAACTTGGCTTGAAGATACAGTTTACAGCAGTGCTCCCAGTGCTTGTGCCCCACACAGATGTGGTGAAGCACTTGGCAGATAGGCTTTGGGAGACACCATCTTCTCATCTGTTGCATTTAGTCATATAGACTGCTGCAACTCCATTTGCTAGATCTTGCAAATAGCGATAATGAGGATTATCAATACAGGAAGAGCTCCAAAATGAACACTGTGTTTTTATAATGTGTGTTCAAGTGTGTTTACAACCACTGCAGTATCTTGTCAAGGAAATGTAGACAAGATGTAGTGCAAATGAAGACCAATCCTGTTAGAAAATAAAAAAAGTAGAAAAGGAAAGGGACATAAACAGTTGTCCCAGATGATTCCAAGACTACTAAACTGTCAACCAGCGGTTGTATATATAGTAATTTCTGTATCCAGGGCCTAATTCATGAGTCTGTGTGGAATCTCTAGTGGAAAAAACCCGACAATTATGGCAACACGGTCCAGTAGGGTGTCAGCAACAGTCCTATAAGCTCTCTGGACTTCACTCAAGAGTACAGGCTTACAGAGAGCTCTTTGCCATTAGTCCTTAAATGAGAATAAATAAATTTGCAAGAGAATAATTTCAAAAAATAAAAATCATATCATCAAGAAATCATGTTGTAATGCCCTTACACAATAAAAAATAGGCTCTCTTGTGTATTCTGTTAATTAATCAACACACAAATAGACAATATCTGTAGCCCTCTCTTTAATAAGATCTTTCTGCTATACATCTTCTATTTAAATTGATTTTTCTATTAAAACTTGTGAGAGCTTCATAGCCTCATATACACTTCAAGATTAAGTATGTGCAAACCTACTATGCACATGTGTTGACTTTCAGAGTGCTTTGCCTTTTCTCCTGATTATGTGAACGTTAAGCATCTGCCTTGTCCTAGGACAAGTTGTGCTGCTTGGAATTCTTTCTCCTTGTATGTTTTTTAATGTCCCAATATGGAAAAGCTCCTTCAGCATTCCTCTTCACCCCCCTCTCCAAAGTGTGAAAGGCAGTTCAGATATTTCCAACCCAGCATTTTTTTAAATAAGAAAATATTATTGCATGAGGAGGAGTGTGCTTATCGTGGAACATGGTGCTTGTTTCAGTGCATTTACTGTTGGCAAGATCATTCCTGTTTTTTCCTGTTCAGCCCTATGCTTGAGTCTTGTGTCTTAGAAGGCAGTCAAATTTCAGGGGATCTGATAGCCCCACAATTTATGTTTCATCACAGTTTCACCAGCTTGGAGAGAAATTGATAAATTGCGCTGCTGACTTAATTGAATAATGAACTGAGCTTTAATGCTGAATTTATGTAGGATGTTGTACCGCAGTCACATCTATACCTTTCTGTACCCTGCCATCAATTCAGTGAAGTTAATTTTATAGCAGGGAGGATTAAAAGAAATTTATAATGACTAGGAAGATAAGACAGTGCCTCAGCACAAGCTTATTGGTAAGACACTACTGGAAAAATTGAATAGTTGCCTCCAAATACTAGAAAATCACTGCAACAAGGAAATGCGTGTTAATGTTTCTTTTGTAAGGAAAGATACGGCAACATTTCCTGGTATGCCCTTGCCCATTTGATAAGCAGCACTGGGCTCATCTTTGTCTGTATGCCTGGAGTCTTGCTGGATGGCGTTGCCTTCTACTGGTGTTGGATGCATGTAAAAATTTTAAACTGTAATCAGCAGACACTCTTACTTGTATTTGCTTTTCCCATGCCTTTATGGAATTATAGGAAAGGAAGATTATGGGTTTTTAACAGGTTTTAGTGCAAGGAACTGAAAGTGGGTTTTTAGACAAAGAATAGCCTGTGTGTACCTCCTAATCTATTGTACAGCTGCTCTTCAAGGAAAACACAGTTCTTGGAATCCTGGTCTCTTGTGAAGTTTAGCCTCAGAAGTTGCTGCTGTGACGGAAGAGACTTAATGTCAGTTGGCCATTCAAGCATCATCTTGCTTCTGAACACCCAGCTCTTTGGTGCTGGCCGATCTTGAGGGGCAGGGGACTGAAGGTTTGGGGTGGGGGGAAGGAAGTTGGGGAAAAGGAATCTGGACGGTCTTTTGCATACCATAAAGTAATTCTGTTGCTGCTCCTGTTGTTTAATAAACAGAGCTACCCTATTAAGAAAAGCAGCTACCCTATTAATGAAACGAATCAGTTATAATAGAACAAAATGGGTATGTTTTGACGTTTGCCAATCCATATTGAGCATAGAAGAAATGACAGCTGAGTAAGTACCGCAAAAGAAGCATTAAATGCAACTTGAAATATACACTTCTTTCTAAGCTTGGGGCTGTTTTACATTTTGTAGTTATGTCTTCTTGGTTTGTAAGAGGCTAGTCATGTTCAATTTATGTTGATAAGTTGCCCGGTGTTCCTCACTGGTCTCCTTCAGGTAAATGGCAAATAGCCGTGGGTGCTGTTGTTGCAACCAAGTGCTCTTTTGTTTCCTGACTTCTGGGTTTTCTCCCTTCTAATTTTCTCTATTTATGTTTAGCTAAAGTACTGCGCCTATTCAAATCTATGGCAGCCCTAAAAGAGCCCCATACATTCTTGGTTTATGCTTAGAAGAACTTACTGTAAGTCTGGTTTATTTAACATATTCAACAGAAGGCAATGGGAGGCTTTCTTCTGAAACCCCAGCTTAACTGCAGATAGCCTTAAAGCTCTTCACTCTGACTTCAGACTTCGCTTCCCTCAAAATTTGGTTGGTTTTCTATAAAGATGGGAGAAAGATTTGACTCCACTGAAGAAATCCTGATCCCCATAACCCTGCACTCTCTGTTTTGCCTGTGCTGGATATGTAACTCTTAAAGATGGCACCAGAGTTAAGATGCTGAGATATACGCTGGATAAATGGAAATTAACAGACATAGCTCTTGACTTACAAGACTGGGAGTTACCCAAACATTTTGTTCTGTTTTAAAACAAACATTTTTTTCTGTTAGTGATTTCAAAATTCCCAGGGATCTTTGTTTCCAGCCACCTTATCTAAACAAATCAAAACAAACGTTGTGCAAGGTTCCTTGCTACCACAGCAAATGGTTTGTTTCTAACCACTTGGGTGGTTGTGGAGTGGACTTTTCACCTTGTCTTTTGTGGTCACCTGAAAAACACCCTCAGCATGTAGCATCATAGAATCATAGAACAGTTTGGGTTGGAAAGGACCTTCAAAGGTCGTGTAGTCCATCCTCCCTGCAATTAGCAGGGAAGTCTTCAACTAGATCCTGCTCCCAAGAACCACATCCAGCCTGGCCTTGAATGTCCCCAGGATGGCACATCCGCCACCTCTCTGGGCAACATGTGCCAGTATTTTACCACCCTCATTGTGAAGAGTCTTTTCCTTATGTCCAGCCTGAATCTCCTGCCTTTCAGCTTAAAACCATCACCCCTTGTCCTTTTGCAACAGGACCTGCTAAAAAGTCTGTCCTCATCTTTTTTATAGGCCCCTTTTATGTACTGAAAGGCAACAAGATCTCCCCAGAGTCTTCTCTTCTCCAGGCTGAAGAAGCCCAACTCTCACAGCCTTTCTTCATGGGAGAGGTGTTCCACCCCTCTGATTGCTTCTGTAGTCCTTCTCTGCACCCTCTCAAGCAGGTCCATGTCTCTACTGTGCTGACAAGTCATCTCAGATTATAATGATAATTAAGATTGGTCTAGAGGAAGCTTCTTGAAATCACTTTGCATTTACAGAGAAACAAGAGCCTGCACAAGACTATTCCTGTCGGGCAGCTGAGAGGGGACTGCTGAGGTACCTCTTTGGTGTCCATGCACACCTAGTACATAGGAGCACGAAGCAGCAGAGGATGGCTTGTAGCAGGACAGAATGGCTTCCTTCTCTTACTGAGAGTGTGGGTCAGGCTGGCTTGAGTTACCTCGCCTTTTAACACTAAGGAGCTCATCTGCTTCCATACCTACTTATCCTGTGAGCGATGCTGAAAAAGTTTACTGTGAAGTGACTGTAGTACACAGCCACAGGAGTCACATTGGCTGCCAGTGGTGGCATCTGCTGGCACAGGTTATGGCATGCAGTTTTCACCCACCTCAGCACCCACAGCAAAAGCCTGTAATTAAGCCAGTGCTTTGGGGAGGTACTGAAAAAGCTGAGAAAATGCAAGAGGGGAGAGGAAGTCTTTCCCTCTATTTATGGCTTGCAACAAACCTAAGTAATATGTCATTTCCGATTCCTTGTTTGCTTTCTAGAGTACATAAGGAGGTGAACAGCCAAATATTAACAAATATTAACTGGAAAATGAAAACAAGTAAGCAGGAGGCTGTATGTCTTTTCTGACTTGCTTTTCCAGCCATCATCTTTTCATGAAATGTTGCAGCCTCAGCCAATTGGCATTTATGGCTCCAGCCCTTGTAATTTTGACAAGGTATTTTAGTGTTTGCTGCGGTGGGAGTAGTAACCATGCCACGTGCTGTGTTCTTTCTGAACAGAGAATGACCCCAAGGTCCAGTTTTCATAGCAGTCAGGTGTGAGCACATCTTTTAAGAAGTTTGACCTGTTCAGCAAGGGAAATAAGAAGGATGAAGACCATATTTTGCCTTGGTAATGAATTTCAATGTGAGTAGCATCAAGAGAGGTGTTCTTTGAGTTGGGCTGACACAAACTCTTGGTTTTCACTGGGGTTAAAGGTTTCTGAGGTGTGAGTCCTACTAGCATTACCCGGTCCAGCCACCAGCATGAGTGGACATTTATGTGAGTAAAAGATCACATGGAGGCATTTTCTTTATGGAGAAGTTTTCGCCTTTCTCCATCATGAGAAGACACAGTCCCAACAGCAAGCAGTCACAGAGCCTGGCACTGGTCCATTGCCCTGTGCAAGTGGGCAGCAGCACAGCAGCTTCCCACTGCAAATTTCCCAGAAAATGCAAAGCACTAGTGAAATGTAAGAGCCCTCTGCTCCCCATTAAGGTTTAATGTGACAGTTGCCTCTTGGAATATATTTTGATGGCCATTCTTCAGTAGTTCATGCTGAGCAGTTATTCTCCTGCTGCTATAGTAGCAGACCAGACTTTGTCCAAAAGGCGGGTGTCAGGTGGGAGGTCTGCTTTGGGAGGGAGAGGTTTGAGGTGTGGGCAACCTGTCCATGTAGCGTGTTCTCAGAAATTGGTTTTATTTCTGTCTCATCCGTGTTGCCTTCATAAGCACAGCAGGCCTGGCTACAGCACCAGGGGAAATTAAACTGACAGAGCCAGTTTGTTCTCATAAAATAAATAGAAATGGCCTTTGGGTTTAAAGCGTCTGATTTCTGCGAAAGGAGGAGGAAGGACAATTAAGATTGCTCACCAGATTAAATTCTGTGTAATTGCTGGCTATCAAATAGCCACTTAAACATGAGGAAATATCCAAGAAAACTGTTGGGGTGTTTTTTTGGTTTCTTTTTTAATTATTTATTGCAAAAAAGAATTCTGTTAGATTGGCTTCTATGAGATCTCTCTGCTGAAAATTGAAAATTGGCTTGTGAGCAGATGTGACCTGACCATCATCACAGATAGACGGACACGTGCTCTGAAAACTCCCCTCTCCTCACCTCTGCTCCTTGCATCTCCTCGCACCGTGTGGGGCTACACAGAGAAGGCAGAAATGTTTAACCTGAAGGGAAAGCTGAAGAATGGAGCAATTCACTTAAATACCAAACACCACTGAACCAGACAGTGACAGGGCTGGCATTAAAAGCCTTTCCATATCTTCTTTGTCATTTTACATCAGTCCCTTGTACATGACATCCTTATTTATCTGTATGCTTTTTTTTTTCTCTGCTGGCTTGATAAGGTGGATTTGTAGAGAAGATATTAAAATGTGAAGGAGATCCTTAAAATGTTTATTAAACTTTAGCTGTTGCAGGCTTAAGCACCAATTTTACTTCCAGCAGCCAGCCTTGTGGAGCCCTTTTCATTTTACAGTCCCAGACGAACATCATGTGGAGGTAACATAGTTTGAAGATAACGAACTGAAATGGTGACTGTGGTCCCATAAGACTTTCCTTTGTGAGAAGGAGAAAAATGAATGCTGCTGCTGAACCCATGACCGTAGGAAACTTTGCTGTGATGCAGAGGAGAGAGATAACACTTTCCCTAATGAGGTATGTGCCACGAAAAGACAGTTGGTACAGAAGAAAGTATGGGAATATTTCTGGTGTATGTTTTTCCTTCTGCCATCGTGCATCGTGAATTTAGTAATCTACGGGTGCTAGTCTGACAGATGAAGTCAAGACAAAAAGATATGTATGTATCTCAAGACAAATATACCTGTCGCTCTTTATCTGTCTTATCTATCTGTCTGTTTATCTAGTCAGACAGGCAGAGTGTTTATTCCCTGAACCGGAAGGGATGCATAAGAGGATTTGTTTGGTTTACCTTGAGCTTGCATACACTTTCCATAAACAGGAGCACCTCTTTTTCTTTTTCCTCCAAGCACATGTTTCATGAATGGAATTAACTTTTTGCAACAGGTTGTAAGAATAACCCCTTAGCTCAAGTGGTGCGATTATCTCCAGCATGGGAAGGTCTTTGGGCTGATGGGGAAGCATCTATGTCCTGCAGTAGCTGAAAGGGCTTGAGTTTGCATGACCGCTATAGTGTTGTGACTGCTTAATCAGGAGGTATAATACTACAAATCTCTGTTTCTGCCATATTTTTAAAGAATTTGCGGCCCCTTCTTTGCTTAACCATAACTGCAGGTCGAAACCAGCAGCTAAAATCTGAGATGGCTTCTCCCAGAAATGCTCATGTCACAGACTGTGCCCCACATCCAGTGCCTCATCATATATCTTGAAGGTTCACAGGAGGGCTGTTTTGAGTTGAAGCCTCCCAAAGTTATGAGGCTCTTACAGAGAACATGATATCACCTACATCTTTTTCTTTGACTGCTTGAGCTCTTGCTCATGCATCTCATCTGCCTCTACAGGTGGCCTCCTGGCAGGGACAGAGCAGTCGTGTGTCCGTTCAGCATCAAAAACTGCATATGACCTGCTATTTTGAGAGACAAGATTGGCTTCAGACCTGAGGTTCAGATTGCTTGTCTCACACCAGCTTTTCACATACAAAGATCTAGTGGAAAAATCGAGCATCCTTGGCTTTAATGTGCATTTGTATTGCATATTGGGAAGATTAAATGCCTGAAACCTATAAATCACTTTGAAATGGTCCTTTTTTCTTGGATTGTAAAATCAGTATCACTGTGGCTTTCATAATCACACTGTGGGAGTGTTCAAAAACCTTGTAGATTAGGCCCTCAATGACCTCCAGGGCATGTGGGTCTTTAGAAGGTGGCAGGGAGAGTATGTAAGATAAATAACTTGTGACTTTCTGCTCCCTCAGAGGCCACAGGTAAAGCAGAGTTACTTGAATTTCATATTTAGTCAATAATGAGCTGTAGAAATTGCATTTTAAATCCATGCATTTTAGTACAGAATTTTATTTATATCTGAAGTATTTATCCCTCATCATAGTGTAGAATTCTTGGATGATGCAAGCGTAAAAAAAAAAAAAAGGCTAATATGGGTGAAGTTATAACTGTGTATTATAATATCTGGGCAGTATGAGAGGTGGTAAATGAAATCACACAGTATTTCCTGTCACTTCAGGCTCACCAAAGCCACTCTTAGTTTTATTTTAGGACAAGAATGTTAAGTATCTTTTCTTTTTTTCCTGTGAGAACCTTATTTCCATTCTGTTTTCGTAGAATCATTCTACAGGTGACAAGGAGATTCTTATCTACCCATTTTAAAACTGAAGAAGCTTGACTAGCCTTATTTAACATGGCTCAAACAGGTGGTCAAGCACTAGTGCCTTAAAGGGCTGTCATGTCAAAAATGCGTGTTCTTTTTCATCATTGCTGTTCTTTTCATCATTGCTAGTAGAGGATGGCTGTGCCTTCACTTTGCTATGCTGCAGAAGTAGTGAGAAGGCAAATGAATATTTGATGTAGTTCTTCAGGGAAGTAAAAAACGCTATTCCAACTCTTAAGCTATGTCATCCGTAGCAACATGTGTAAGGTGAATTCAAGCTATTTTAACCCTAAGTCCAGACTGCCTTTGCCTGGGATGCCTGTTCAGCATAGCTCATGTTTTTAGCTTTAACTATTGAGCCACCAGGAAACCTAATCCAGGGGTACTCAAATGTCAGTAGCCCACAGGCAGCAGTAATGAACAAGGACTGTGTTGCAGAAAACATTGTGGTTTTTTTCCAAGTCACCCTCCCTTCTAATTTTATTTTATATTTTTATACATTCTCTGTCTTCAATTCTTTTCCATGTGGCTGACACATTTCCTACAGGCTGGACATCACTGCCCTGACCCGGGTCTTGTGAAGCCAAAGGTGCCTTAAGCACATCAGTCAACTTGTAAGCCTCTCCTGTGGAAAGAATATAGTCAATCCTCTTCTTGTTTCCGAGTAGGTAAAAATTGCAGCTAATTACTGCTTGGAGCTTGTGTCTTTCAGAGTGGCCCTTCGTGTAATTTTTCCTTTTTCCTGCAAAGACAACCCCATGCTGTGTTGTTGCGTTTTGCCTCCCTGCTGTCCCTCACACCAACCTTCCCCCCCAGAAAAAAACCCTACAACTGTAAACCCTGCTTATGCTATCTGAAAACAGGTCTTTGGGGCTGTTTCCAACATGATGATTTTGAAGCAATCTCTAAGGAAGTGGCTCGGTTACAGGTTAAGTGATGTCATGCGCTTTTTGAGTAGTGGGCACTGGCATTTTCCTTTTAAAACAGCCTCTTTGTGTGAATGGGCTGAGCCTGTAGGCTGGCTCTTTTTAAACCAGCCCTCCCTCAGCCTGTGACATCACAGTCTTGTAATGCGCCGGGGAAGGAATTTGACTTAATGAGCCAAAAAAAGTGAAGGCTGTTCTGGAAAACGACTTTTTTTGACTTTGCTTCAGAGTTTACAGGAACAGAGAGAGAACGGGTAAGCTACGATTTCTGACCTATGACTTGTATCTTTGTTGAGCCTTTATCACTCAATAGCGGGAATAGTACTTGCAATACCGTTTTTCCCTGTAATGGCTGTGGAATTCAAGGCTCTGGCTGTTCTGTTCATTGTAAACAGTCGTCAGAGCTTTTTGAAATTCACAGCTTTCTACTTAGGTGTAAGAGAGGAGAATATTGGTTCTAGGGAGAAAAGGTTGTTTTGTATATCCTGTGCATGTGATAACTGGGAAAACCACTCACATGTTCATTTGCTATATTCTTTAGGCAGCACTTGCAAAGTGTTTTGACTGAATTCTTTACTTGTCCTAGAGGCTTATGCTTCCTACTAGTTGAGCATGTTATCCTTCTTGATACTGTAAAGCAAATTTCAGTTGATAAAGGGGCTTTAAGTGTGTCTGCTCATCTCTTAGTCGTTTAGCACTGGAGGAAATTAAGCATAGTACTGAAAACAGACACATTTAGCAGCAACAGCATTCCTGGTTTCTGTAGCATTTGATGCACGCCGTTGGGATAATTAGTTTATAACCTCTGTGCATACACCAGGATAGCATATTCTTGAGCTCCCAAGAAGTGAGGAAGGATATTTTAGGGTAAAGTATCTGAAAGCCAAGACAACACGATCTTTCATTCTAGCCTGTGCTTTGGTTTTTATGTACGTAGGCTCCACAGCTGAAGTCTCATGCAGTCATTTCAAATACTGAAAAAATGAGTTACTGCTTACGTGATGGGCTAGTAAACAGTACCCTTTTGAACAGATCTGGTTAAGCCATTTCTGTCTGCTCTCCCTCTCCCCTAAAGTGACTCAACTGGAATGTGTCAAACTTCTGTTTGCACAGAAATTCGAGGTGCTACCTCCAGTTTAATGGGGAGCCTTTTTACAGCTGTTTAAAATACCTCCACGTGATCATTTCATATCAGATAACAAATTGTCTGAGAAGTACAGATGACAGTATCCCTTAATGTAGCAGCTTATTTGGTGTTAGTGATCTCACCAACATTAAATGAATTAATCAATATTTTTTTTCAGTTTCTCTAAATAGAAAAAAAAAAAAAAAAACCAACAAAAAAAAAAAAAAAAAAAAAAAAAAAAAAAAAAAAAAAAAAACAAAAAACAAAACAACAAACAAAACAACAAACCCACAACTGAGGGGCTGGAGCAATCAGACTTTTCAAGCAGAGCTGTTTGAGCTGGAATAGCAAGTTAGCACCATTTCACCCCACTATTATCTTAATTCTCCACTTGCTGAAAGAGCAAGTGATGAATGCCTTAATCAAATAATATCCTAATGTAGTCCAGATGTGCTGTAGGTCATTTAATCAGTGGCTTTTCAGCAGGAAAAGAAGGAATAACAAGTCTTTGGTTGGAAGAGGGGAGGGGAACAGGGGCAGAAGGATGGAAAGTAGTCGGTGCTGAAAGGAGATTTCTTATTCCCCAGGATTTCTCAGCTGCCTTTTTCCAAAATAAAGAATTAGGAAAAAATCCTATCCTTGTCTCGCTTTCAATGAAGTATTCCCTTGCAGGAGATAGTGAAATGGCTGCAGTGCTTAGTTTGTGTTACTAGCAAACCTTAGATGAAGTTGCTAATTGTTCACAATGCCTAAGTAAGTCACATGATAGGTCATATTTATAGCCTGGGGATAACAATGACGTGTGGAGAATTTAGCAACATCCTCCTTTTTAAAGGCTGTACATATATGGCCTCTTACTAGCAAAACTGTCCTGTAGAGCCTGTAGTCTTGACTTCTTTTTCTGTTAAATATTACTTATTTGCTGCCCATTTGTTGAAAAGGTATGGGAAAGTTTAACAATAGTGGTTTTCATTTTGTGGGTATGTGTCTTTCAATGGGTACTTTTCTACATACACCATCCAGAAAGTAAAAATCCATGCATGCCCTTAGAGGAAAAGCCCTGTGAATTGCTGTTCAATACACTTACAAGGTTTTGTCTCTTGTGTAAAATCTCTGTCTTGTAGACCAAATGCTCACCGTAATGTGTTTCTGGGAGAGGGGACTGGAGTGAAAGCATTTTTCTGTGGTGGTTTCCTGATGGGCTCTGAGCATGGTGACGTATTGGAATGTGACTCAGGGCAGGTGGCATGCCAAGCTCTTGTTGGAAGTGGTTTCTCTCCCCACTTGTGCACATAACGCAGCTATTGGCAGAGATTTCAGTTACATCGCTTGACCACCGTCATATTTTCCCCCTCCTCAGTTATGCAATTCAAGTGATTTTTGAGCTAGGACTAGGGTAGATTTCCTCTTTCTCAATGTCCTCTCAGTTTTCCTTTGTCAAGGTTCCAGCAGTGTGGTTTTGCCTGAATCTGGAGGTAACAGCCTAAAATATATTTTGGCTAAAGCTATATGTAAATTGGGCCCTTTTTAGGCCACTGCGTAGACTCTTTTTATAGGAAGTTCTAGGGATCTCTAGCTTTAAAATAACCCCATTTCCTTGAGAAATTGGAAAGAAGTCAATCCATAGAGTCCTTAGCCAGCTGGTTGTTTCAGCCATGGAGCTCTAACCCTCCCAAGCCTCACTGTCTGCATGGAAATGCAGGTCAAATTGGGTGATCCTGCCCCTCTACTCTGCTCTTGTGAGACCTCACTTGGAGTATTGCGTACAGTTCTAATGTCTTCAACATCAAAAGGACATGGAAGTGTTGGAACAAGTCCAGAGGAGGGCCACGAGGATGATGAGGGGACTGGAGCACC
>JARCZZ010007191.1:0-13849 GCA_030323915.1 Brotogeris chrysoptera | reverse complement strand
TCCCCTGTTTAAGTTTGAACCCGTTACCCCTTGTCCTCTCACTACAGTCCCTCATGAAGAGTCCCTCCCCACCATCCTTGTAAGGCAAATGCAGATATTGGAAAGCTGCTCTGAGGTCTCCACGCAGCATTCTCTTCTCCAGGCTCAACAGCCCCAACTTGCTCAGCCTATCTTCATACAGGAGGTGCTCCAGTCCCCTGATCATTCTTGTGGCCTCCTCTGGACTTGTTCCAACAGTTCCATGTCCTTTTTATGCTGAGGACACCAGAACTGCACACAACATTCCAAGTGAGGTCTCACGAGAGCAGAGTAGAGGGTCAGGATCACCTCCCTCAACCTGCCGGTCACGCTCCTTTTAATGCAGCCCAGGATACAGTTGGCTTTCTGGGCTGCAAGCCCACACTGAAGCTGGCTCTTGTTCATTTTCTCATCGGCCAACATCCCCAAGTCCTTCTCCACAGGGCTGCTCTCAATCTCTTCTCTGCACAATCTGTAGCTGTGCCTGGGATTGCTCCGACCCAGCTGTAGGACCTTGCACTTGTCATGGTTAAACTTCAATGTCCGTTTTCCTCTTTGAGAAATTCATGTGGTAAGTCATACTCTCGGACCCATCCTAAGTATAATAAAGAAAAAAATATTCTTTTTTCTGAAGTGTGGCACATACAAATGCAAATATTTTGTTTCTTTGAAAACCACTGAACAGATAGTTCTGGCAGAGCAGAATAGAAGCTGGCTTTTAGTCTCATTACATAGAAAAAGATTCAAAATTTTCCTTATTTTCTCTCTAACTATTTCCAGTTGATACAATATAGGGGAAAAAAAGCTCTTTCTCTAAATATTTGCTCACATTTTGCTTTGGCATGATTGCTATCAGCTTGTATTTCTTTTGTTCAAATATTTATATGATCAAGTCACACTGGCACAAGTGATCATGGTGAACAGATTTCAAAATCACATGCACAAACATTCACTGAAATTGAACATTCTGTCCTCCCACATGATAATTTATTTTAGAAATGCTATTTTATAAATAAAATCAGAGCAAGGAAATAGCATCACATGATTTATCTGACCTATAACTATCAGGCAATACAATTAGAATATTAAGTATTCTGAGAACAAGTCTCAGGCAAAGCCACAGATTAAAAATCCTCGTTACAAATGCATTGATTTAGTAATTTCAAATAACAAAGAAATCATGAAAAACATTGTCTGCTTTCAAATATCCTTTGAGTACCATAGCAGTATATTTTTTATGTGAATTATTCATCCAAACCTCATAAATATGCATTTTATAACAGCAGGGTGTACTAATCCATAACTTCTAATAATCTGAACGAAATGTGAACTGTAAATAAAAATATAGAGATTGTGTGCCCCCTCTATGATTTTGTTATCAGTAAAATTTCAAAAGGTCATCTTCTGCATTTTAAATTTAGAAGTGCCATCTGGAGAAGGCTTATCTCTCTCCATAACTACCTGAAAGGAGATTGTAGTGAGGTGAGGATTGGACTCTTCTCCCATGTAACAAGTGATATGACAAGAGGTAATGGCCTCAAGCTGCATCAGAGGAGGTTTAGACTGGATATTAGGAAAAATTTCTTCACAAAGAGGATGCTCAGGCATTGGAACAGCCTGCCTAGGAAAGTGGTGGAGTCACCGTCCCTGGAAGTGTTCAAATGCTGTGTAGATAAGGCCCTCAGTGACATGGTTTAGTGACTTGGCAGCTCTGGGGTAATGGTTGGATTTGATGATCTTAAAGGTCTTTTCCAACCTAGTTAATTCTATTATTCTAAGCCTAGGCTTGATTTCATTCAAAGGTTTGATGACACTCTCAGAAGCGTAGTTGAAATATTTCCTTATGCTTATTGAAGGAGAATGAAGAAAAATGCTAAATCTTTAAACACTTTCATTTTGAGGATTTATTTGTTGAAGTTCAGTAAAAGAGAAATACTACAGCAAGATGCGGGGCAGGAAAGCTGTGTGGCTTATGAGAAACATTTATAATATTGGCTAACTCCTTTTCCCATCTCTTCATTGATTGTGAACCAACTACATGAACATTATGAACTGAGCACTGACCTATGGCCTGAAAAGCATGCACTTCCTTGCTGGGGTGCATGTGTGTATCAGGTTGTGTCACTTGGTGGCTATGTGATTCCCACCTAAAGCTGCATGCATGAGCTTTGGTCTCCTTATATGGTCTGAGTGTGTATGCATATCTGTGTGTGTATATGTGTGTAGGGCCAAGTTCATGCATCTATATAGAGAATGATTGCATGTTGCTGGTGGGGTATCCAGTCATGTCCAGTAAAGGAGCAGTGACTGTGAGGTCCTTGGGAAAAACTACCACCAGAAATTTGTCTGGCAGGTTTACAAAGTTTGTAATGAGTCTGAATGTCCCCAAGAGATCTCTAGAAATCAATCATACAATGAATTGAATTTGGTTTTTATGCTGGCAGTCTCTCATTTTAAGTGTGTAGACTGTGCTTGGTAACCAAGGAAGAGGGAAATTAGAGGTTTGGCAGGTAACCCCACATACTTCATTATAAAACCCTCTGGTCCACAGCATTTATTAGAAATTGTTCTGAAACAAACAAACAAACAAAAAAACAAACAAACAAACAAACAAAAAAACCCAACAAAACAAAACAACCAATGAAATAGCAGAAAACCTGGGTGTTATAGACCTTGCCACCTCAGTACCTTTCTGGGCAGTTTATTCCAATCCATTACATAAAATCTTGTACTTTATTTTAACTGCTTCTTTCCCTTTTCTAATGTTTACCCATTTCTGTGCATGTCAGAGAGCACTCAGATTCTCTCTCAGCCAAGAAACTTCACAACTGAGACAGTCTAAGTTTTTGGATCAAGATGAAGCTCTGGCAATGTGGGACACTTGGGCACCTTATTTAGCCATTGGGAGGTTACTATGGTGACAGAGTAGTTTCAAGATAAGGTTTGAGAACTACCTAGAAGATATGCAGCTTTGGCTTATCTTTTCAGGTAAGAGCCTGCTGACAGCTGTTCACTCTGATTCTTTCTAAAACATAAAAAACTCCAGTTCTCATTGGTAAACTGCCAAACACACTTATGTGAGATTCCAAATGGCTACTGAAAGCTCTCTAAAAACACCATATCTTTTCTTTTTTGCAATCTACTTTTAAAACCAACATTTCTAATTCCCTCCCATCTCATCATCCACAGAACGGTGTTTACACATGAGAATTGAAATATTTATGCCTAGTTTGCATTTTAAATTGTTACAAGTTTTGAATGCTTTGGGATTTTTTTCAAAACGAAGGTGTTTTGTTAATGTAAAAAAAAAATTAAAAAATCAAAGCTGAAATTACAGAGAATCATGATAGTTCTGCTGTAAAAAGGATCTGGAGGCAATTTAACACAATATATTCTGCCTGTGAGGGGGAGGAGAAAGTACTTCATGTCAAAACATCATATTCAGGTATCTTTTACCAACAAAGAGAACACCAAAAATACTTACAACTAGTGTAAATCACACATCCTTTTTTGTATATATGTGCATTACAATAAAAATTTTGGTTTGAAAAGATAGGTACTATTTATTCAAGATGCATTTGGTTCTATTTTCAGGACACAGTATGCCAGCCAGAAGAGGGAATGCAGTTTATCAGCCCTTATGTGCAGTGCTGTGCTGACAGTGCTGATGGCACTGATAATAAATTGAGGCAAAGGAGATGCTTCCAAATTGGACACATATTAGAATTTTTTTGTCATGAAGTGAAGGAGAAGCCCTGTTATTTATAAGAGGGAAAAAAAGGATACATGCAGCAAGGAGGTAAATTTTACTCCAGCTTTTAAATTGGTTATAATTAACAATGGAAAATCCTAAAACTCAGCATGTTGCAATCCCTTTCTTAATACACTGTACTGCTACTTTGATATACCATTTAATTGTAAATGGTGTAACTCTGGAGACAATTAAATAGCTGTACTTCCTTTGAGGATCTATCATCAAAATTAATGGTAAAGAGCTATGGAACACAAATCCATTAGCTGAAATGAATGTTGTTTGAGGGAAAGCAGAATGTGACACTTCTGTAACTCCTGAAGTCATTCCCATTCCAAGATTCTAGAATAAAGAAAGTGTTTTATTGTGTGCATGAAAATATCTGGCTCTCTGTTGCACTTTCCTTAGGGCTAATGTTTGTTTGTTTCAAGATTTTGGGGCACAATGTAATTTCTAAAAGTTCAGCCAGAGAATGTGAGGAGAAGAGAGAATTTTTGCTAAGTACAGTGAATCCCATTCCATCAGTGTCCTGGGTTCAGCAGTAGCAGTCATTTTTCTCCTTCTTGGTAGCTGGTGCAGCACTGTGTTTTTTTCTTTCAGCCTGTGAACTGTGCTGATAACACCTATGTTGTTAGTTACTGCTTGGTAATGTTTCGGTCTGACCAAGGACTTTCCGAGTCTCATGTTCTGCCAGGGAGGAGGGGAAGCGGAAAGAAGCAGAGACAGGACACCTGACCCAAACTGACCAAAGAGGTATCCCATATCACTGCACGTCATGTCCAGGATGTAAAAACGGAAGGCAGAGACCCGGAAGGGTGGGGGGTTCGCTTCTTGGTTGGGCTTGGTATCGGGTGGTGAGCGGTTGTATACTCTTTCCTTGTATTTCTTTTGTCATTATTATTACTGGTGGCAGCAGTAGTGGTTTGTGTTATACTTTAGTTACTAAACTGTTCTTATCTCAACCTGTGGGAGTTGCATTTTTTCGATTCTCCTTCCCATCCCTCTGGGAGCAGGGGGAAGAAAGAGAGGGGAGTGTGTGAGCAAACTGCATGGCTAACTGGACTTAAACCACAACAATCAGCCACCTGGGTGCACAAGAAATGCTCTATTGTGTCAGATAAAGGAACCATCTTTTAAGCCTGCACCCTCCTCCTAACATCAGCTAGGCACAGGCACCTAGGAAAAGGCACTAAGAAAAGTGGGTCTTTCCCCAGTCTGCCCTAATTGGCCTTAGAAACCAGACTCTTGAGGTGAAGATAATTTGGACTATTCTGAATGCCCTAAAATGCATCTAGCCTTCAGAAATACAATTAAAACTATTTACAGCTCTTCACAAAATCACATGATGGGGATTTAAAAGAACTCTTTCCCCAACTCCACTGAGTGAAATACAAAGTAGTGTTAATTTTATTCTTAACCTCAATTTAGCCCTGGTTCTTTCTAGTCAGCTCTTACAAGCAAAAGGTTTCAAGAAGAAAACACGGTGAATTCGGACCTTTCAGGTGAATAAGATCCTGATTTATGGGACTTGCTTGCCACAAGGCCATGGGAAGCACATCTCATCAAGTGCTGGATGGCATCTGGACATAGAATGACACACTCCAAAAGATGGGACAATCTTGATCCCCACATGTGTTGCAGCATAAGTCAGGGAAGGGTTCTACAGCACTTTGGCTTTTGACTTTCTACCAGTACTTTGTCCCGGTTTTAGCATAGCCCTGTTCAATCACTCTCATTTGGGTCTCTCAGCACCAGGGTCTGGGAGACAATGACATGCTGAATACATACATCTGGTCTGTGGAATTCTGAGGGACAGAGACTATGGATCTGCATGGAAAACATGCTTGTATATGTACTGCTACAAGGGTGTGTGAAAGGGGTTAAATCATATTGAGTCTCACACTCAGCATGCAAGACTTGACAGCTCTGTGAATCTTATGATAGAAGTGCCCTATAAAAGCACAGACGGAGTGTAACCCTAACAGCTGCATGGAACTAGGGGTAGCTGTCAAAATTCTAATGGTCATATAGAAAAAATATATATGGATGCTAAGCAAAAATGTTTCTTCTTACTTTTGAAGTGAAGGAGGGTTTCTGAATAAAGTTGCTTTCTATTCAGTTTGTTCTCTTCTATCAGATTCCCTGAAAAATCCCAGTACCTGGGTTTTCTCTAGAATGTCCTTTTCTCAAACTATTTTTGCATATAGAAAGATCTTTTGAATAGATATTATAGTAATACTGTAACTAAATATATCATCCACCCATACACTTGCAATTGACTTTCTTCTAAAGCTGGTCTTTTCTCCATAGTTTCTTCATATAATTATCATCAATTCTATCTCAGGAAGGAAATGATATAACAATGAAGAGATCAATTATCTTAGCAGCAAAAGAAAAAAACTGGATTAAAAAAATGGCAATTTTAAATGGCAATCTGATCTTTGGGACATGTGGTGCTTAGAGAAACAATGCACAAAACAACTTATCTGTGGGAAGCCAATTGAATTCAACATAACAAAGTATCAGAGGCTGCTGTCACTGAACTGTCAGAGTAATTAATTACTATCCAATACCTGACAATAGCAAAGAGTCCTGTATAAAACATGTTTAAGACAAACAAGAAAATTGATCATACTCTAATGAGAATGACGTCATTTTAACTGAGAATAAGGTCTGTTTTGTTCTATACCAATGCTTCACCAGAGTCAAGCATAATGATTTATTAACACACAAGAAGTACCCCGGCAGGCATAGTTAATATTTTAGTACTGCAGGCAATGGAATGTGACAGTTTCACTTGTTGTTCTGACCTTTATTTTTCTTTGTACCATAATTTCCTAGAACTTCCATTTATCTGGAGAGCATGCAATTAGAGAGATCCTTTTAGATAAGCCACAATAATTTCTCATATAACTTTAACACTCATTTTTTTCTAAATGAAGCTTATTCTTCACAGTTAACACTTCAGAGTGCTTCACTGAGAACAAGGAAGACTATAGACAAACCACATTAGAAGATACCAATTTGCAAGCCAAGAGTTTTACACTACGATTTTAGTTTTGAACAGTTTGGGATGTCAGGGAAGACTGCATAGTTAAAAGCACGGATATAAGAACAGTGAGAGCAAATATTCATTTATATCTCTAAGTGAAAGAAGAAGAAGCACCTGAGTGACAACTTCATTAAATTTGAATACATTGTCTCTAACTTCTGCTGTAAAAGCTTCAGGAGCAATTAATTTCCTTGCTACCGGTAGTGATAATATGCCATGGAACAAGAAACAAGAGAAGTGAAAACAAAACAAGCAGGGCATGCTAATTAAGGAATCTGAGCTAAATCCTATTTTGATAATGTGTATGGTTGTTTATACCTTCTTTCTCTAATATTATTTTATTATCTTACTTCAAAATTATAACTTACTGAAACCCAGGTTTTTCCTTGTCAGGTCTGGATAATATTTTAGTTTCTTGAAGAGCTGGTTATGACAGTTTCATTGTCTCCACACAGTGATCTTCACTTTTTCCTTTGTATCCCCTAGTCTGAGAGTTGACTGCTGAGTTCTCTGCAATGTAACTGATTTTACCAGAAATACATGAGTTTAATTTCCTTACATGGCATTTCTGGAATTTTGTTTGTGGGGACCTTAACTGAAATAGCTCAGAACATTCATGTTCACTGCTGATTGATTTCTCCTTCCCCAGCTGACAGAAAGCTCCCAAGGACAGGCTCAAACTTCTCCCCTCCAAAAGGTTCCCATCATCCCAGCAAGCCACATCACAAATAAAACTTACAAACTGACAACAAGCAAATCAAACATACCTCACCAATAGCTAGAGCATGTTAGAGCTATTTCCAAAGCTATAACAGAAAGACAGCATCATTTATTCGCCTCCCCAGAGAACCTCCAATTTGAAGGGGTGATAACCCCTATTTATCAAGACTGCACCACAGACATCTCAAGTGGAAACTCAGCCTGACTAGCAAACTGTCAAACCTGGCAGTGGGGGGCAGTGATGAAATTATCTCACCACTATTAAATATTTTATGAAGCCAGAAGAACTGAACTCACAGAAAAATAAGCAGGTAAGATCCACACAGGCTAACTTTAGACTGGGGAAGGAGGTCGGTAAATTCCATCTGGAGTCACTAAAGGGAGATGCACTCCTCCGGCAGATGAATCAGAGCACTTAGAGTTAGGCTGCTGCTCTGAATCACTCGCTGCATGTATTTTTCTTTATTCAGAGAGAAAAGAAGCCTCAGAAAACCCTCTCATCTAAGTTAAAGAAAGTGCCAGTGCATTGAACAGTCTGCTCAGGTCTTTCAAAGCTGATGGTATACATAAATGCAGAATTAAGGTAAGATTTCTCAAATAGCTAAAATTAACTAGAAGCTTCACTCTTATTTTCTAAGTGCATTTAGAGACACTGGGGGTTTAATTCCTAAATCTCTACTGGCCCATTTAAGATTGCTCTACTGATATTCCTCTGAAAAAAATATCACCTTTTGTAACTGAAAAAAGCTTGGGGAAAATACTTAGAGCAAATATTTCCTGCGTTGAACAGGGTGATTATTAACTCAGGTTCTGGCACTGCTGAGAGTTTACTTGGCATCACACAAAAGCAAACATCATGAGACCCCCAAAGTTAGCAGCTAGCCATAAAAATTTATATGTTGAAGCTGAAATCTTGAATTGTTTCTGTGTCATGGTTTAGATGAAATGAACTAATAAGCCATTATAGTTTGCATTGCTTAATATTCTGCATATTTTAAAGTTATAGCTTCATGCACAACATATAGGATTATATTCCAGGAAGGACTACTTTGGGATAAAAAATACACTTGCACTGGGTTTACCTAGTACACATTTACAGATGAATTCAGGACTATACGTAATGTCTGAGCAGTCCAATGCACCTAATAACCCAAAATGTTCTACAACAGTAGAGCAGTCACTAACAGCGTAGAGGTAGCCAGTAGTTTTACCCAAAGGAAAGGTACTTTGACTCCATCTCCATTAATTCTTTCCTAACCAGCAATGAGTTCTGACCTATGTGTTAAAACTTTGGTCCATTGCACAAAAGAACTTGAAAGAATGTTGAGTAACTTCATTGTAGACTACAGCCAAAACCAGTAAGTTTCCACTGGCTTTTGTAAGTGGCTGGGATTCACATTAAAGAAGATGTACATGGTAAAATAGTGAAGAGTTAAAGTCAGTGCTGCATATTTTAGAAATAAAATATCAGTTCTGTTCACTGGGGAGAAAAATAAGGGTGTTAAATGTTGCAAGGAGACCTACTCCAGTAATATTCAGGACTTGCAGTGTTCCCTTCTCTGATTTTCTATTGAAACTAATAGTCTCTGCCCTCAGAAGTGTGCTTAATGGCAGTTCTGGAGAAGCAAGTGAAACTACCGCGCTAATTTCTTTCTTCTCACCCTGTCACAAACACCCAGGAAAACTTGGCTTCCAGATCACACTACATCGTAATGCAGTTTGCTCCTGCAGTTGTGTACTGTGGACACTGCACCTGTCTGCAGCACAGGAACAGGGGGCTTGAGGAATAGGATCTGACAGAAAAAGCTGATAGAACTGCTGGAAAAAAGACCCCAGAAGTGTCAGTTGGAAATTAAGGTACCGCTACCCCCTTGTTAAGATTCAGGCTGACTCCCTTTAACAAGATCAGATTTATTTCCCAGCTTCATTTACCACATCTGCTAGTATACACCTAGCCTTGTGTTGGTTGGTTTAGGGGTTTTTTGTTGTCTTTTTTTTTTAGCAAATCGAACATGATCAGTTTCATAGGGCTGCATCTAGCAGATCTCAGTGTGGGCAGGTGTCTGCTCCTTAGCATCACACATGGGCTTTCCCTGCCTCCAGGCCTCAGCTACAGTTGTGTGGGAGCAGCTGTTGACACATTCCAGTGTAATCTCTGTTTCAAAGGTATTTTTCAGCCAAAAAGCGAGGTCTTGAGAGGAAAATAATATATTACACAGGCAAAGGAACAACATATATTTTAGGGTATCCGTCTAGAGCTATCATTTTATTCCTACCAAAACCAGTAGAATGTTGTTTCACTTGAGTAAATCCCTCCACCTGGGGGTTTCATGTTAGCTGTCAAAGCTCCTATTGCTGCTTATACTTACTCTGTACAGGACAAATGGACGTACCAATGAGTATTGGAAGCAGCACAGCTCAATACCTTGACTAAACAAAAAATAATTGCGAATCCTTTGTTCTAGAGAAGTCAGTGAATTAATTGAATCTTTTCTGCTTCCTAGCTATTAATTGTGAATTTGAATCTATCACACATCCATTAGATCAAAAGATGATATATTTGCCATCTAAGTGCTGCAGTCACTCTGCTGAAGCAATACCGGCAGGACTGCAGAAAGCAGCATATTCTCTTAGACTGTGTAAGTCTTATTTCTTTATAAAATGTTGACTGGCAATATACCTCCCTGAATATAAAAATCAAAGTACTTATCTGGAAACACTGCCAATGGCAATTTTCTTACCATTGCAGATTATAATTAGAAACCTCATCCTGGGAAAATGAATGCAGAGATCAGGTAACAGTACCAAGGCTTGGCAAAGAACCAGCTGAGCTAATGTGACACATGTCATTACCTTATCCTAGTCACAGGTATGGGAATTGGGAGCAAATTTTCATTTATGAAAACCTGCACCTAAAGAGTTATCTCCTATTACAGCCTTGTGAGGACTTTTATTAATCTCCACTGTGCCTTATCTGTGTGCTGCAGGTTAGAGATTTTAAAGTTATTTAGTTTTTTAAGGGTGAAGTAGCACTTAAAAGATGCTATCGCCTTATGATAATTCAGTTGAATTTACTGAGGCATAATGTACAATGTTCTCTATTGTGAAAGCTTAGGAAGTGTAGAGAGAAGCATATTTTTTCATGGTCGAAATGGGAACTTCAAATTTAAGGAAAGTTGTTTATTTCCACTGGCTAACTGGATTAAACTAAGTATTTTTCAGTCAGGCAAAGCCCAGTATTTTCACTTCATTCACTATGAAATATGTGCTATTATATCTCTTTAAGTATTGAATAATTTTCACCCTGAGTGTTCATGTTTTAGAGTCACTGCACAACCTGTCTTTCCAAATGTCACAGGAAACCTTGAAAACATGTGGATAATTGAGGATTTGAATATCTGAAGGGCACTGCAATGTAATGTGTCTATTCTAGATGACATGACCTTCTTGTATAAAACAGAATTCCGAATGTTTATAATATCCATATCCTAGTGCTTTTCCGAATTATTTTCTACCGTAGAATAACTGCTTTGTGAAAAAGCTTTCCATACAAGCAATTTTCCTTTTTACATTAACTGCCCATAGTCTCAGTCTGTGCATGGAAGACCAGGGGTTTGTTTTGGATATTTTCCTATCTCCAGCACACATATGGAGGCCTCCAGGGTGAGTATGAAAAATTCCAGACTGAACAGCGATGGAGAAAACTTCCCCTTCAGAAAAAGTCATTCTAAAATAGCCGCTCAGTGTCCCCAAATTTTTGCACAGTTCCCTGGCTCCATTCTTTCTGAAATATTGGAAATTCACTGATGTCTCACAGCAGCGGCTTGTGTATGTGCCACTAGACAGCTTTACAGACGTGACAGCCCCTGTGAGGTTGATGTAATTTATGGAGTAATTGACTACCACATCACTTCCAAAAAAGTTTAAATGAACCCAGGCATAACCCAATCTCTTCCACATGTCCCTCCACAACTGAAAAGGCTGATCTTTACCTGCCATTTACATTCCACAAGAAACTTCTTTGCCTCTGTGCCAATGTTTCCATCAAAACCAGTTTGACTTTATTTTTTCAGTGAAGAGTTTTCTTGCGTACAGACATGCTGCAGTTTCTGCATTCCTTAAAAACAGTGTATACTGCTTCACAATGTAAAACATTTTCAATAACCCCTCTCTTACCTCTCTCAACCTCTGAAGAGCCTGTTTCCTAGATAGAAAACTGCTGACCTAGGCTATCTGTTTTTCACACAGTGGCTCAGATGGAAGGAATGAAAACCAGCCAAGCAAAGAGGAGGACTGATGTGATCTGTGTGTCACAGAGAGCTGGGAGATAATTTTAAGCTCCTTAGTAGAGCAGCCAATTGTGTTCCATAACTTATATAGCTTTTGGACATCTTCCAAACAAAATTATATTTACCAGAATCTAATAATTATTGCTGTATTTGCTCCATAACCATCAATAACAGTTATTGATGCACTCCTTTTATAAATGACACTAAAAAGTAGAGTGAAATTCTCCCATGAAGGATTTTGGTCCCACAATTACCCAAATATATTCAAATCATAATGTACATCTACATTTTCCACTTGCATTAGATCACAGTGAAGTGAAAGGAGTATTTGTTTTTTTAACATGAGAATGCAATAGGGCCAGGTCAGCCACAATATATTTTCAAGCTCCATTTTACCCCTGGTTTAAAAAAAATGCTGATTAAAAAAGTGGATAATTTATAGTCCTCTCCAGCCACTGATTATTACCCCTTAAATCTTGCAACTGGAGACAAATGAAGCATGGAATGTCCAGCACTGACATTATAATATAGTAAAGACAATCTGTTAAATCATACGTATATTGTGGTTAACTCTAATTTAGAATATAAATCTTTGTGACAGATGATTGTGACATCATCCTCCCCTGAGTTTCACTGCAAGGTTCAGGAGCTTAAGGGTAATGAAATGCTTTGTGTCCCAGCAACCCTTTTAAGGTCAACTGAGGGAAGTACTGGTACACTGCTATACAGGGTCACTATGAGCAAGTTCATGCTGGCTCAGGGCTCAGTGCTATTAAACCTATTTTTCTCTTTCTATTCGGGAGATTCCCAGAAGACTGTCTGATCTTTTGACTTCCACAGATTTTCCCTCTTTCACTCTTTCTGGATGGAAGAATCTAAGTTGCAAATACATCAGTGTTTGAGAGCTTTTGGAATATGTTATTTTTTCTCAATTTGATTGCAATACCCTACATTCATTACGCTTGTGGTACCATGCAATAAGTACTCAGATTGCACTGTCAATGTTAACTTTTGTCAACCTCTTTGAAATACATAAGATAAGCATTCCAGGGCATACGTATGTTGGCCAGTAAGTGGAAAAAGTAGCGTCAAATTCCATATGATTTTCCTGAGGAATGCAGCTGGGTAGGAAGTATGTATTTGTTGCTTATTGGGGAATTGCTTTCACGCACACCATACTTAATTTATGTTATTAAAGAAGGCATCTAAAGAATCAGACCTATATTCATTTATGACTACTATGGACTTTGCTCTTAATCAAATTAACACCGGTATGTGATATTAAAACAATGGTTTTCCCCATATAATATCAGAATACAATTCTGATCAAGATTAAATATTAAAATACTTATTTCAAAGTTATAAAGGAAAATATAGTGAAATACATATTCTGCAGTATCCCTCTTTCCCTGGGAGGGAAGGAATTTGTGTACTCTGTACAGTTTATTTTATTACACTATTATTTGTTAACCTCAGATAACCACTTTCGTATCTAAAGAAACCAAAAGTGAATGCTTTTGCAGTTGGATGAAAGACGTTTCTAAAGAATAACCCTTTTGCAGGGAATATGCAGTAACAATCTGTTTCCCAGAGATCTGAAGGCTGGCAAAACGTTTGGCTCCAACTCTCTTGAAATGAGCATTTCTGCCTTCTCTCCCAATAGGCTTAGGACACAAAAGTACCAGTCTTTATGCTGATTGAGGTAATTTATTTCAGCTGAAGGTAGTCAAGGAAAGGCAAGACTATATGAAAAAAAATGTACCATGTACCTCTGTAGCAATGAAAAAAAGGAAGCCAGTGGAAATCAATATAAATACCCCTGACTGCAACCCGAATTTCACAAGGTGATAAATTAAATGTGTCAATGTTTAATCCTATTAAATCCAAAGAGATCAAACATATGTCAAAGCATAAACACTCACCAAGCGCTCTTAGGACAAGGGGTAACAGGTTCAAACTTCAACAGGGGAAGTTTAGATTGGATATGAGGAAGAAATTCTTTACTGTGAGGGTGGTGAG